>QANX01002063.1:0-63368 GCA_003254975.1 Ochetophila trinervis | reverse complement strand
ATTCAAATATAATTCAAATTAATTAATCTAAAATAATCAATTTCGAACAAATTAAATTAAATTAAACCAGTTAAATTTACCGGTTTATCCCTTTTTTTAAACACTCCTTATCATTTTTCATAACACAAAAGTAAAAAACCGGTTGAAGTTTGTTATGACAAAAGAAAAAAAGAAGAAAAAAAGTCATACACCTCGGAATCCGAGCTTCCAAATCAAAAAGCCAATTTATGAGAGTTGGGTTGGGTGGCAGTGCCATTTAAATTTTAAACGCTATTTAACTTTTTATTAAAAAACCAATTTTCAAATGTATATTAAATATATATTCCTGTATAGCCAAATTGAAAGCGACCCTTAAGACAGTAGTATGCTGCGCTTAGATCATCTCTAATGATTTTTTTTATTCTTCAAAAATCTTTGTCACATAAGATAAATAGACAGACTGATATAAAAATTTCTTCCAATAGCTTTGTCTAAATAGTCTGTTAAACTAATGTGGCATAAAAAAAAATAGAAGATGTCTAGAAAACTGTCTATTTTTAAAAAGTCTGTTAGACAGTTTAACTCATTATTTTATTTATTTTTATCAATTTTAATTAATTTTTAGATAAGTTTTAGTTTATTTTGAATATAACTATTGGAGATCATTTTTAAATAAACATTGTTTATTAAATAAATATTGTGCCACATAAACAGAATGATTTCTATTTCTTCTGACACATACACTTTAATAGAAATAGAAAGAACTGTTGGATATGCTGTTAGCTTTTATCCTAAATATTTAAACGGACATTGCTTACAACTGTTTTTTATTTTATTATTTCAATTATAATTTCCACCTTCACTTTCTCTCTCTTTCTGTTCTTCACCACGATTCTCTGCTTCCATTTCAATTGTGGTTGTTTTTTCTTGTTTTGGTTTTTTGAGAATTTGGAGCTTCGTCTTCGTCATCATTTTTGTCCGTACGGTGCCTAGGTCTGTAGCTGTTTGTGGTATTGGATTTCGTGGGAATTGAGTCTGGTTGAATTGTTCGGATTCTCTGATTCTTTTGCAAGTTGACAAACTCAAACAGCTTTCTTGAATTTTGATGGTGAGCCCACTGGATAATGATTTCAACTTTTACAGTTTGGTTGCTGGGAAAAATACGGGGAAAGTTGGTGGTTGCTTCTGACTGACTCTTGAGTTTAAAAAGAATTAAAGTATTATTCGCCGCATTGTTTTTGGCTCAATTCACGGTTTAGGAGGAATGTTTTTATTTTTATTTTTTTTCTTTTTATATCGTTTTATAATTAAGTTCACTGGTGGTTTTCCATTTTCGAGAACGAGGTGATAAAAAGAATTATATAAAATTCATAACTTTTCTTTTTGGAATTGAAAATTCGCTATTCATTCCTTGAACCTGAATTTCTGGTTTTGTCTTTATTATAATTATTATTCTTCTTCTTACCTATTGCTTGGTTGAGCTTGTTTGGATACCCTTTGCTCACAATTGTCATTTTTTCGGATGATCTCTTAGCACCCTTTTTCCCGAAGCTAACTTCTCTTCAGAGATTACGAAAAACCAGTTCTTTGTTCGTTTTAATTCCTCAACTTCAATATTTCCAATCTAGGATTTTTGGATCGGTGTAATGGGGACGCATAAGCAATTAACGTCTTTAGACTTTCTCGTAAACTTTTTGGACTCTCCTGGTTGTCACTACAGTGTCAGTCATGGCTCATGTGATCCTTGTGATTCTCTAAGCTTTCCCTTGTATATTTCTCTCTCCAGTTCTAATCCTCTGATTGTGAATTTTTATGTGCAGAAATTGCTTCAAGTTCTGAATAATTAGTCAACCGCCTGATAAAAAACGAGGTGAGAGATTGTATTTTAGGAACTTTTTGATTCTATTGTATTTTTTGAAAACGAAGGGAAGGGGCAGCGAAGGATTATTATTTTAATTTACTAAAAATAGTTATAAGTCTACATTATTTTAAGGATGGTTCTAGTAAGAGTCGTTTGGATGGTGCTCGTGAGCAACCTACTACTTGTGCTTTTTTGGTTGGCATTTAATTAGTTATCTTTATGGTTTGCCTACTATTTTTTATTCAACCTTCCTTGTGACTGCTATCTTGAATCTTTGTGATTTAAGATTTGAATCATCCTTGGACTCTGGTTCATATTCATGGAAATTAATCATTTGCCTGCTGTTCTATAATCCATGCTTTGGCATGTGACAGTGGGGAATTACATACAATAAGCTGGTAATATACACACACAGACACACATTTATGTGTATTGCTACAGAGGCTGCTATTGTAGATTTGGATTTATTCCTTTCATTTGGGTTGACAGAATCAGTGAGTCTGAGGACATGGGATGTCTGGTGTCTACGCCGAAGGATTCTGGAGGAAATAGAAGGAGACCAGGAAATATTGGGGATGTTTCTGCATACGTTCCTGGTTTACGGATTCCTAAACCTGTTGATTTCTCTCAATCACTTGGTGATCACTTATCCAAGAGTTTAGTGGAACGTCTCTCTGCTTTGAGGACTCGCATAGTTGTAATGGCTGGCCAAGAAGGTCCTACAATTACAAGAACAAGGAGAAAAGCTGCCACCCAACATGGTTCGTTGTAAAAAAGTTGCCGTTTTTTCAGTGACATGTGAATCTTAAGTTTTAACACATCAATTCAAATTATTGTCTTCAGGTGGCTCTACACTAGCTGATCTTCAGCAGGCTCTAGAAGATTACTTGCCTGTTCTTTTGGGATTAGTAAAAGATGGTAAATCTGATTTTTATTTTTATTTTTTTGTTTACAAATGAATATATAAACTGCTATTTTCGATAAAACTAATGGTGGTGTTTATATCTACTGTCAAGGAAGCCAGCTACAACACAAGGTACAATTTATATGGATAAATCAGGAAGATGAAGCGGAGGTGGGACTGCAGACCAGTTTTATCTGTTTACAGCCTTTTTTTTCCTTTTCTTTTCAAAGAAACTCTTTCTTTCAGACCAGTTTTATCTGTTTACAACTTTTTTCTTTTTCCCTTTTCTTTTCAAAGAAACTCTTTCTTTTAGAGTGAGACTTTCAATTGCTTTCTAAGAAGAATGCTGGCTTTATTTGGATGAATAAATTTGCAGGAAACAGCCATATATAATGCTTGGTATGAAGTGTTGTCAATTTTACATTTGATGGCGATGCTATCATTATCACAGGCGAACTTATTGCTTCTTCCTAGAACATCTGCTGATGGTTATCAGCCAAAAGTATCAGAAGGTAAGTACTACTGGATATGTTTACATTTATAGATGAATGCGTTTTTTCTCTTGATATTACTGGTTGCATGGGTGGTGGAAAGTCGTGCTACCAAAAGTTTATAAGATAATGTTTGGGCTATTAGTGGGTATGAGTTATTTTTGCAAAGAAGTTTATAAGACAAACTAGTAACTTTCATCATCAAATATCAGCTGAATAAAAAAATTATAAATTGTAAACTTTGCTGCTAATCAAATAACATACTTCAAGTTCTCTGTCTTTAAGGATGGATGTATATCACCAAGGATTAATTAGCCACCTTTTGTTTGGTTTGGTGCTTCCTTGTTGTGTTTCTGTCCATTGAGTGAATTTCACATGTTTATTGCCTTTTCAATTCCACTTCTGCAATAAAGTGTCTAGTCCAGAAATAGCTGTGGCAGAATCAAATTAATATTATTGTGTTTAAAGTTTAGAAGTCGATTTCTCTTGGGATACTTGTGAAATAGAAGAAAGGACTAGAAAATATTTTGTCAGTTTTTTTAAAAGTGGTTGAAGAAACCTGTGAATTAATGTTATAGGAACACCACTACAAAAACTTAAATTGATGGTAAACTGGAATGCAATGTATACCATGCTTGAGCTGTTTGTGTTTGTGGTGCTAGTGTCGAGATTGTTACTGCTTTCATGCTACAAGTTCATTTTTGCTGTCTCACATGGATTTTGTATTTCTTTTTACAGAGGTTAAACTTTTTGTTGTAAATTGTAACAGAGAGTAGACGAGCTTCCATTGATGTTTTCTTGAAGGCAGCAGGATACCTTGATTGCGCTGTTCGGCATGTTCTCCCACACTTGTCCTCTGAACTCAGGTTCATTTACATGGAAGAGCTGCATGGTTGCCACTTGTTTGTAAATGTCACTGTAATATTTTTGAAATGCGCATTTTTGGTTTGAATCTTTTAGAATTGTTTTATTGTAGGAGAAATCTACCAGTCGACCTAGCAGAAGGAGTTCTTCGAGCTCTTTGCCTACAAGCGTTAGGACAGGTAATAACTCTCTCTGGAGGGAGCTTGGCTGATGAGCAGCAAGGTTGCTTTATATTCAGACTTCATGTTAATGGTTGGATCAATTATCTGAGAGTAGTTTAATACTTTACACTTAACTATGATATTTGTGGAAATAATTAAGAAAAAATATCAGCCTAAATATGTGAACAGTACAGATTCAGGACATGAAAAGATTCTAACACTATTAAAGATTGGGTTTACTTCATCTGTGTATGTAATATATCTCTCGTGTTGAAACTTTTGACTGTCTAAGAATGACGAGGATTACATGTTGGTAACAAAGATCATACCATATTATTACTGCACTTCAACTGAAAGTGGGTTTAAATTCTCATAATAAATTTAGCAAATGGAACATCTTTCTCAATTGAAACTTGCATTTCTCTATGTTTCCAAGATTTCTAGCTCAGTAGTTAAACTAAAGACTAAATTCATTTGACTTTTTGTAGTGCTTTCATGATTAATTGTTTTAAGAGATTCATTAGTGAATCTTTGTGACAGATACAATTTGTTTTGGTGTCTTATGAGTTTATAAGAGGCTTCTTCTTGATATGTTTTGTGCTTTGTAGATGAAATGTTCTACTTCTTTGTAGTACTCTATGTAAGGAATTACTTGATTGGGACTAGGAGTAGTTTAGTGCAATGTAGTACTGGATTAAGTGATGCAGTTTAGAGAGTTTCCATGAAGAGAGAGAATAAATTTTTGGCTGGATACAACTTTATGAGTTGCTCCTTATTAATCCCCGCAGTGGTCTGAATACAGCAATGTCTTTGTCATTGTATACTTTCTGTAAGCAATTACTTTATTGTGCTCTGGGTGAAGTTCAGTTGGTACTGAATTAAGCCAAGGCTGGTATTCTAAAAGGTGGCTTGTTAGGAGGGAGGGAGTGAGGGTTTCAGGTTCTCATGTTTGCCTTACATATCACTAATTTGAATTGTTAAGAGTTTTTACATTGAAGCCCTGAAAGCTTCAGCTCCTTAATTGTGTTTTTGGTTTATCACTAATTTGAATTGTTAAGAGTTTTTACATTGAAGCCCGGAAAGCTTCAGCTCCTTAATTGTGTTTTTGGTTCAAATGTATTAATGATATTATTATTTAGCTTAAAACAAATGGAATCTTTTTAATTAAACATTTAAAAAGGCCAATTAAATTTTAGAAATCTCTAATGATAAATGGCATAATTCTAACATCATGTTTCATTTCTTTTATGTTGTTGAAATTTGCTTTGCCCCTTATATGTCAGCAGTTCTGTTAATAGTTAAAGCACTTATAATGCTTCCATTTTCTTCCTGTCGATATGTTTACTCCTTTTCCTGTTCCTACTTGATAACATTGAAATAAATGTTCCCTATTTGTGTTACTATGACAACTGTCTTATATTTTGTTTCAATCTGGTACAACTGCACTAGATTATTCACATACATCTGACTTCTTGATTTCAATCCTTTTGACTTTATTCTTTCAATGTTTGTCGCAGTGTAATGATATTCAACTTGGAATGGCAATTGATAGTACAAAAGCCACACTTGCTGTGAAGAGAAGGCTTGCATGTGAGATGGTAAAATATTGGCAGCAGGTATGGAAAGTCTTATTCTTGCTCTATTGCTCCAGGAATTAGTAATGTCATTAAAAATTCGAGATTTATCATAAAGATTTATGCTTGCTTCCTTAAGTTCAATTAGGATCTGTAATAAAATTATCTTGCTTCCATTGTTTTATCTTCTATAATAACCTAAAAATACAATGCCATAAATCACGGATTTCTAGAAAAAAAAATCACATAAATTTGTTGTACATTCAAAAGAGATGTATCTCAGGATATCTAATACATGCTATGTGGTTTTCTTCTTAACTGTTATGTGTTTTTATGGTCATATTTCTCTTTCAACTATACGTATTAAATGATGCAGTTCTGGGTTGTGGTTCACTCATAAGACATTGGGTTAGTAGTAGTATAAAAATTTGCTAACAAATTTTAACAATTTTTTAGGAATTTTGTATTTATCGCTATAACATCAAGTTATATTGAGTTCTTTCTTAGCTTCTGGGTTTAAAGAATGTAAATAATAGATTAGTAGAATGTATGATTAATACTAAGCAACAATAGTTCCTATGAATAACGATTACCAACATATCTGACGTAGTACCATTAAATAAGTTCAAATTTCAGAAAATGTAACCTAGAATTATTAATTGCTACTTAGGACCTTATTAACACGAACATTTAACTTGCTTAACAATCTTGATGACACTAATTATGATCTATATTGGCTCCAAAGATATCTTTTTTTGGGGTATCATTTTAGTCGAACTTTACTCTAGACTCTTCACTAGGTGCCATTACGTACTGTTCAAATTACTTACAAACACTAGTTAGATTCCAAATTTTATTTTTTAAATGTAAATTACTTAATATTAGTTGAGACATATCTTACAAGAGCATCTGTCACAAATTAGTGGTGTCAAATTCTGATTAGTGTAAGAGATTTGAGAAGATTTCTTGTAATTAAGTTGCTAAAAGAAACAGCGGAGTCATCATTATTATCCTCCTATAGGTGTATTGCACTTTGGAATAAGATTCTCTTCTTTCCACATTTAATCATAAATTTTTTACTTCGTTAATCAATCTGTTTTTTTCTCCATCGCTGACATGGTTTCATGAAAATATTTCAAATCCTTTTGCTGCATGAATTATATTTTCTCTGCATAATCTATTTGTCAGGGTAGAACCGATGAACCTGAACCAATAATTGCTTTACTTGTGCCATTATCTTCACAGGCTCAAGATAATATTATGAACCTTCCACTAACAAATGGTTGGGGGGAAAAGCATCGTCTCTTTGTGAAGTGGAAGTATGTTGAATCAAAGGTGCGTTTAAATTCTAAATGCTGTGTGCTTTCTTACTGTACTTTGACTAGTAGAACGACACCTTTAATCCTTTTCTCTTGTTCTGAGATTCATTTTATTACTATCTTTTGAAATTGCATGTAAACATCAATTAACCTTACACTAATCTGCCTGAAGAAATGAATATGATCTAATTGAACGTGAGGCAAAAATATATATACATGCTTTCTCGAGGCATGTAAAACTGGTGCTGGAAAATTATGTTTCCTTTTTTAAAGCTTTGTGTTACAAGGAGATTCAGAAGACATTCAAAATCCTTGAATTCTTATTTTGTGGCAATGAAAAATTATGTTTTTTCGCTTTGCAGAAAAGAAAAATGTTTTACATGTAAAATTTTACTTATCTAGAGAAGAGTATTGCCTATAATAGTTCCCATTTAGTACATACATCAGGATTCATCCCTTTTTCCTTCGGTGAACATCAGGATTCATCCTTTTTTTTTTTTTTCCTTCGGTGAATATCAGGATTCATCCTGTAACTGCTGATAACATATCCTATTATATAGTTATGGTACTCAAGTTCACGTGATATGTTAAATCTTTTTTATGAGAAGGTATGCATGTAAGTTTTAAGATGTGTGTTCATTGAAATGGGAATAAACTTTCATAGAATAAAATGACTGTTATTTCCCAAGTAAAAATAATAATGTTTTTATATAGGTAAGGCACCCCTCTTTTAAAAGTGCAGCATAAATTCTCATCAGAATTGTCCTATAACCAGAAAGTTAAAATTGTTACAAGGATATGAGGCTTAAGATTCTAATTTGAATTGAGATATCTATTGTTACCGACGTGAATTTTAGTGTAGGTGAAAGAGATAATGTCTTAGGTTGATCTAATGTCATCCATGAATCCTTGAATTCTGGAATACCATAGGGACAGATTTTCTTCAGCTGCTAATTATGTAGATTAAAATAATCATCAAAAATTAAAAAATTCAAATATCTAATATGTGCTATTAGGTGACAGACACTCATTTTTTTCCTTATCATCTTACTAGGCTGCGGCATATTACTATCATGGTTTAATCCTTGATGAGGGAAACACAGAAAAGTCTCATGGGATGGCTGTGGCTGCTCTGCAAGCAGCAGATGAATATTTCAAAGAAAGTAAAAGGGCATCTGAGGCATTTAATGCATCTCCTCCACTGTCAAGGTGAGCTACTAGTTGCCTTATTCTTTCCTATACTTAAAGATCATTCATATGGTAAATCGTGATAACCAACAGGTTACCTGCTGCTTTTCTATTGACAAATGATCCAGTAATAAGTTAATGTAAGAGCAGTTTTTCTTTTTGTAACAGACACCAGAATGGGTTTATGATGTTGAAGATATTTCTCTTCTGTGTGTTATATATTGCTTTTGCTTGTCCCATTAGGACAATGCTACTTCACCTGTATGAGAAAATCTCTATTATAGCCTTTTGAATCAATTGAGTACAGTTGATTCTAGTCTTAAATTTTAGAGAATTTCCTTCAGAAAAATCAAAAAGTTCGGAGAATACACTTTTAATAATTTCTAATTGGGGAATTCAGTACTATCCTGAGACAGATGCAGAGATGTATACAGTTATTTGTGGATAAATTGACACAATTAGACTCAAAGTGGACAACTTATGTTATTGGTTATCCAGTAGATTCCACTGTCTGATTACCTTATTATTACCAACTGAAAGAACTGCATTGGATTGTTTTCAGTCTCTGGTCTAAACTCCTATGTCAATCTACATGTCACTTGTCCTGTTTATCCTATGACTTTGAACTCCATGAAATTACATTAACTGATGTGGAAACTACATGTTTGACATGATAAGTTACAGTGAAGTAGCATGGTAGAAAAGGCAATATATGTCCTTTTATGCGCCTATAATATTAAACATATATGTATTTCTGTGCGTTTCTTTTTTCTATTGTTCGCATTATAACAAATATGTTAACTAGTGTGAAATAGCTATGTATAAGCCTCTTAAGCAAGATCCATAAAATAGTTATACTTCTGGGTTGTTGTAAACTCTGCTTACAAGCTTAGTTAGTCACTTGGTTTACTTTTCTCTCCTTTTAGTCCATATTAGAAGAAAATTTTTGTGTGGCTGTAACTAATATTAGTTGCTTTGGTACAGAAATCCGCCGCTTTGGGGAACCATGAAGTATCTCTCCGAGAAAATTCCAAAAGATACGTCAAGCAAAGTCCGGATAAACCGGGATCTTTACTCTCATGAAAAGTAAGTCTTTCTTGAGTTCAAAATCTTAGTGTTTATGCCAAGTAGTATACCTGTTTACTTTGCTTGCCTACATATACTCTCATTGTTCTTGAATGGTGCAAACAACTCTCTGACCATGATTATGATCAACCTGTGGATTTGGACATTTTACTACAGAATCATGGAGACAGCACCAACGTTGCCAGACTTTGCTTTGGCCTTGAAACCTGATGAATTCATACTTCCTCCGGTGGACTCCTCTTGGAACGAGGAACACATAAACAGGGGACAGATTGGCTTAAGCCAGCTCAGGAATGATAAAAGATGAGCTAATTTTCTGGATAAGAGTCATGAGGATGGAATCCAAATCATGGATTAGATGGTCATTCAAGATCAGGTGGATTATTCTTCAACTGGAGTGTGAAAAGCCTGCTTTATAGTCTCCCCTAGATTCATTTTTTCAAAAAAAAAAAAAAAAAGGATCCCTTTTGCCTATGTTCTCTTGAGATATAATTTAACCTTGATAGAGGTTTAGAAAAGTTTCTGTTGTGTGCAAATTGTAAATTGGCTATTGGTGGTGGGAAAGATAAAAAATGAGTTGTCTTTGCAAATCCACAACAATGTGTATGCCTTTTGGTTCCTCATTAAAAAAGTGAAGTCAGTAACAATAATCCTCTGCTAATAAAGTCTTTAGATTAAGATGGAAGGATTGCTCTCTCTGGTAATGATTCAAATAGAATAACATCTGTTGTCAAATTTTTCTTCTAATTATTATTTTAGGCTAATGAGAGCACACTATAAAGTTCATACTGGGAGATTTAACATAATGCCATATTTCCTTTATACTTATTTATTCCGATTAGCAAAATGGAATTGTTTTAGTTCCTTCTCTTGCTTTTTCGTATTTATATGCATAAATAGAATAAATATTCCATGAGATCCATTCAATCTAACCTGAAAGTATCATGTCATAAGCATATTATATATAGGGTTTTTATCACCGTATGTTTCGTGATTTACATTTTAATTTTTTTTCTCTTTTGATTTTCAAATTTATATTTCTGTCACTCCAAATAAGTCATTTTTAAAATTTTTGTCAATTTGAATTTTTAAAATAAATGTGTAAAGTGAAGTCCATTTTAAAAATAAATTGTAATTTTAAAAATTTTTGATCGTGCAAGTTCTTAAATTATATAACAATTTACATTTTCATTTTAAAATTTTTAAATTCACTTTGATTTCAAATTTAAATTTTATCCAGAAAAGCTTACATATTAAGTCCGCTCTGACATTTTTCTCAATCTCACTTTATTTTTCTTTCTTTTCCATGCTAGTTTATTTTATTTTTATTTTTTTATGGCTTTATTTTGCATATATATAAAAAAATTGATAAAAAAAGTTTTGATTTTGAAAAATAATATTGTTAAAATATTGAATATTGTATAAAAATTAAATTTAAATAACTAAATGAGAAAAGTGACTAGGAATAAATTTTTAGATTTTTTTTTTAGTTTTATTCATTATTGATTCCTTTAAATTTTAGTTTTTAAATAGTCTTTTTAGTTAAAGCAGAAAAACAACCTATAGAAAATTCGCCTTATAATTTACAACCAATTAATTTTTAAAAAATAATATATTATTCTGTATTTTAGGATACCAAGTCGATGGAAATAGTTTAGCACTTAAATTTTGGTTCTTGATAATTCTAAACTTATCCTTTTTAATTTAATTTTTGAAAAGGTGAGACAAAATACTAATTAAACTTCTCCCCTTCTTCATTTTCGGCAAAACCATTAAAAAAAAAAAATCAAGTTTTTCTCTCTCTAAAAAACTCCATAACCGAAACCTCCATTCAAGCTTTCAAAAATGGCTTATTATGCTTTTCTTTTTTTTTTGCATAAATCCAACATGCAAAAACATTTTCATGCATATTATTCATCAAGTACAACAAACTAGAGTCATAGATCTAACTTAAAACCCAACTTTTCTCACTTTCTCTTTTTTTTTTTTGGTAAAAACTTTCTCACTTTCTCACTTGGTAAGGATTTTTCTCTCTATTATCTTTTACAGCTGCTATGATGTTGAATATTGATCTGCTTCAATGGTTGTTACATGTGGTTGTTGTTAGGTTGTACCCGTGACCTTGTTGGCAAGAAGATGATTGTATATATTAAGCATTGTACCAATCTCATTAATTATTATTATTTTTGATAAAAAAAAGGGATTTATATGCAGTGGAGTCATGAATTTAAAAATTATTTAGTGAATGAATCAATTTTAAATTTTTTACAATTCAATAGGAGTTTACACTAGAAATCCGTATAATTTATAAACTGCCATTTTTTTCTAAACTCATAAATAGTTTTGATGATTAAGCTGGCTTCTACCACTAAGCTACCCTTCAAGTGCAATCTCATTAATGGTTTTTGTCTTAGAGGAAAACATGTGCAATGACTTCAATCTTATGTACAAAATTAAGGATTTGTCAAAGGAAATTCATGAGACACCTAGAGAGAGAGAGAGAGAGCCCAAGCAAGAACCCAAAGCTCCACGTCATCATGCGCCATGTCATCTAAACCCCACCCCACTCAGGATCTTCTATACCGCCACCTAATCATCCATGTGGCAGGACCCACTAGGAAGCGACACGTGGGACCAGATAAACGACACGGCGTGGAGTGAAAGGGCGAGTGGGTTAGGGTAAATAGGGTAAAAGTGGAGGGATGGAGTTGTCATTTTCAATGACCTAAAGCTGCCAGCGCTTTTCCTTCGCTCTGCATACAAACCAGTGTGGATGACAATGCTGGAGTTTTCACCAGAAAGAAAGAAAAAAAAAATTAATCTTTTTTTATTTGCTGAAGGGTCCCTCACATTTTCTTAGCACTGCTTCTCTTCTTTCTCTTTTCTCTCTCTGAGAAAGCCAAAGGGTTTGGGAGAGAGTGGGAGTGGAGGTCCTCTCTGGGTGTTTTCGTACGAATCGCTTTGCTTTTTAGATAAATTTCTTATTTCTGCTTCAAGCTTCCGTCAAAGTCAAAGCCCTAGAAATTTCTTAACTTGGGTTCATGGATCCTCAGCCGGAGCCAGTTAATTATATCTGTGGAGGTACGTTTACATCTTAAAGTTCTGTTTGTTTCCGAGAAATTGCAAGAAATTAAGAGAAGATAACTCCTGAAGTTTAAAACTTTTGGTTTTTATTCTTTTGCTGTAGATTGTGGGATGGAGATCACTCTGAAGCCAGGTGATGTTATACAGTGCCGCGATTGCGGTTACCGTATCTTGTACAAGAAGCGCACTCGTCGTAGTATGTTCATCTTCTTCTTTCTAATCCAATTTTTAGTTTTCTTCTTCGTTTTTGAGCATGAAAACCTCTGCTTCAAGCTGGTTTTTTCTTTCTGTAGTGGAATCCAAAACTCATTATAGGGTCTAAGTGCTTGCTGAACCATATACATGTGATGTCTGGCTTTTATGCTTTCGTCCTGATTATATAATCAAGCCTGAAGTAGGAATTAAGATGGTTTTCTAAATATAGTTCTATTATGTTACATAATCTATTACATGGCTCGTATTGCATAGCCTTTTTATGTATGTGTTGGAACTTTGATTTTTGAACATTGATGTGTTTGAAAGCTGAAAGGTTTCAACATAATAGTTTTTAGATTTTTCTTTATATAGATTTATCAGTATAAAATATTTTCCATAAGAGCTACTTGTGTTCCCCTTCCACATCTTGTGGTAGCATGCAGTTGATACTAAGGTTCATTTCTATAAATTTTAGGGCAACTAGTTTGGATGCAATTTACTTTTATTGTTAGCCATTCAATTAGATTAATTGGATTTCATCATCTCTATAATGGTTCGTCTTTAGAAGATGACAATTAATATGTAAATTGCGTAGTTGATATAAGACAGGTTTTTTATTTCTCATCAAGTTTCTCTTGTACTTAATGTATCCTGAAAGTTTCTTTGTGAGATAAAAGCTCTACAATTGAACTATATTTATGAGATGTTTTGAACATATCCTACAAAAAATACTCCCAACTCAAAACACTTTGGGTTGAAAAATACTATTAAACAAAGAGAGGCTTTGGAAGCAAAATAAATATTCTCTTTGGATCTCCATACTAGGACATTGTCTAAGCATCAACATTAGCATCCTAAGATGTATTCCTCTCAGATGCTTATGTTCTTTATTGTATTTTCCGTTTATGAGGTCTAAAACACTATAACTGCATCCTAATCAGCATAATGGAATTGTTGCTGGAATTGCGGTTGCTTCATTCTCCTAACGTGTTAATGTAATATCATGTGAATCTGATAATTTTGTTTCTCAACTTTTGACATATTTAAGCAATTGATTTAATAATATTCTTACTCGTTGCAGTTGTTCAGTATGAGGCACGCTGAGGAAGACAATTGGAGTAGCATGGGCATGCAAATTGGATTTGAACTGTAATTCTGAAGCATGTACTTTGGTGTTTGGTTGTATATATAGTCTAATAATATGTGAGAAGAGAAAATTAATGTGTTTTGTTGCAGGGTTTACTGCTTGTGTGTTTGGAAATCTAACCTTGATATTTAAGACATGGATTCAAAATCATTATGGATTTATACGTGGAGAATATTTTGAACTTTGGGGAGTGATTTTCTTGTCTTAAGTATTCCCTAATGAAATTTTGTTATCAAAGAAAAGGAATTTTATTTTGCAATTACTGTAAAAATATTGCAAATAATGAAATAAATATACGAGTCGTGTTATTAAAAAAAAAAGAAAGAAAAAAGAAAAAAAAACACTGAATAATTTTTTTAAAAAAATTCTTGTAGACTTGTAGTGTATTTTCTAAAATTGATATTACATTTTATGCAGGGGTGTCTTGTAAAAATAAAATAAAAAGGATGTAATAATTTAGTATACATTTTAATATAATACATTCACCAAAAAAAACATTTTAATATAATACAATAATGCTAGAACTTTATAAATTGTTTATCGGATAATTTGTAATATTTAATTCGTTGTATAATATTTAAAAGTTATTTGTCAATATTACCACATTAATTTATAAATAAATTTTGTAAACGATTATTCATGTTATTTTACTTAAAAATTTCCTTTCGAGGGGGGAAAAAATGACTTCCACACATTTATCTATAAATATTTATTACTCTGATGCTGGTATTATAGAGTCATATTCTAGCATTAGAGCAAAAAATGATGATATCATCTTACTTAGTAAATCAGTTATGCGTTCTTGAGTTAAAAAGATAAAAGAGAGAATGCTTAGTTTTGTGAAGAGAATTATGGATAAAAATCTATTTAAGTTTCCAAATGACTTGAACACTTTTCCAAGGCCTAATAATCATTTAAGCATGATGTCCAAGCAAGGGATGAATGTAAAAATGATGCTCGGGAGTTGCGAAGACGAAACGACATCATTTTAAAAATAAGCATTTTATAATGGCAGTTCGTAATTTTAGCTATTTTCGGATTATAATGGCAGTTTTGTAATATTTGCTATTTTTCATTTTTTATGGTTAGTTTTCAGCTTTAGGATTACTTTCTTAATATTTAATGATTTAGATTGATTCTTGATCTAACCCTAATCCTTATATAAAGGGAGATCAATTCCTTTGTAATACAACATTACAAATTTGAGTTTTTAATCAATTGAAAAAATTAATTTTCTTATTGCTTCAGGAGTGTTCTTGTAAGGTGGGGAATCAATTTCTTCTTTTTATTGCATTAGGAGTTGAATTCTCTTATCAAAGTAGAAATACTCTGTGGCGATTATTCTTCTCTTTCCATAGCCTTCTAATCCACGTTTTTAGATACAAGTTATCTAAGAGTTTGGTAGGACAGATTTTTGTTTCCAATTATTGTTACAATACTTCTTGTGTGTTTTGGGGTTTCGAATTCTTTAATCTTGGAGTTCCGCATCAATTGTTATCAGAGCATTGGTTGAGATAAATACCTATCTATTTTTGTTTTCAATTTTTTTGTATTCTTCGTTTATANTAATACTTTGATTTCCATAAAAAAAAAAGGGTTGTGTTTGATCCGTATGTCTTATTTTATCTTGTTGATTTGGATTTTTTTATTCAAAAAAGAGAAGAAGTAAAAAAAAAAAATCCGAAGTGTTTTTTTATTCTTTTTGCTTAGGGTAATATTTGTTTTCCATTACTCTAATTATTATTTTTGCTTTTCTTTTGATCTACTTTCTTTCTTTGGTTAGATTTTGAGATTGTGATACTTGCTATTTGTTTTTCTTGTTGTGATTTGTTGTGTTGAACTCTAAAGTGCAATTTGATTCTAGAGATTGTGAGTGGTAAAATGCTTGAGTGGTGAGCACATTGAGGATAAAAGCAAAAATTGTGTGAAACACGAGCGTAGTTACCATTAAAAAGAGTGAAACACGTGATGGAGAGAAGTAAGGATTTTTTTTTACTAATCTTGTCTTGTAGAAATTAAGATGTCAAGAAGAAAATGAAAAGAAGCTCATTATGAAGAAAAGCTCGAAAAGGAGATGGCATCGGACATAAAGCTCTTTTACAAAGCTTTCAAAGGAGAATTTTGGAGGTTGAATAAGAAGATGGATGAGCTAAATGATAAGGTAAGTGAAGTCTTTTTGACTGCCACAAATAACCCAAAGAAATATGGGTTGTGAACTAGATATATAGAGCCATCGAGTTCCGCAAATGATGAAGTCTTAAATCATTCTATGAGGAGACATCCAATGAGGGAGGAACTAAGAGCTTGGAGACATGAGCATAATGAAAACAAAGTCACACTTGCACCTTTATCTCCAATGGAGGTGTATTTTGAACAATTGAAATTGTCCAAAANTGAACTAGATATATAGAGCCATCGAGTTCCGCAAATGATGAAGTCTTAAATCATTCTATGAGGAGACATCCAATGAGGGAGGAACTAAGAGCTTGGAGACATGAGTATAATGAAAACAAAGTCACACTTGCACCTTTATCTCCAATGGAGGTGTATTTTGAACAATTGAAATTGTCTAAAAGTTCACATGGGGATTTGGGAAGTGAGACAAATAAAAAAATTGAGTGTAAAAAGGCCAAAAGTGAAAATAATATAAATAAAGGTCCAATGGTGAGTAATTGCACTAATAAGAAAAATAAAGAGGAAAGTGTAATAGAAAAAAGTGAGATGAGTGAAAAGAAAAAGAGTGTTAATGCAAAAGAGAAATGAGTCAAAAGTGTATTCTTAGGCAAGAAAGCAATATTATTAGTGAGGTTTCGAGAGGTTTTGCTTTGTGAAACTAACTTTAACCCCGATTTGCCTAGTATTTTTGTCTCTTTATTGCAGGACTTTGATGAAAAATCAAAATTGCATGGAATGCCTAAAATTATTAAATGTGATAGGGATGTAGAATTTTTGAATCCTTGTGGAAAAGTTTTATAGGATAACACAAAGACTCAAAAATTCCATAAAACTTTCTGATTATAATGGCTATTTTGTGGAAAAGGTTTGCATACCAGGTCAGTTTCCATCTCAGCATCCATTTAGCATCCAGGTCAGTAAAAGTGCCACCCTTCAACAAACCAATGGGCACCACTCTTTTAGCATACTAGACATGTTATGCATGAATGTGTTGGATTTGGCTTTTTGGACCTTAGAAAGGACTTGTTTGTAAATTGGTTCTATGTAGTCTTCATAATACAATGCTTTACATTACCGCGTGAAATGTTTGTTTACTCGCACGAAAAAAAAAATTGGAATATTAATGTTTGTTTTAACAACAATCAAGATGGTGAGAAAAAGATTGACAAACCAGAAGATGCCTCCTTGATGGGAGGGTTTGGTCATTATTCAATGGACTATCATATCAATACTTTTGTCCACCTTCATAAGACTATGCAACAGCTCAACCATAAAATGTATCTCTCCAGCTTGTAAATGGGAGTCATCTCCAGCAACAAATTTACATGCCTTGTTACCAACATGCACTATGCTGTAACCGGCAACAACCTTCACCCCTCTCTCTTTTATCAACCTTCTCATATTTGCTGCATCAGCCCAAAACCCTCCTGCAGCATATATACTCGAGGCTAGTAAGTAACCTGTTGAGTTCAACGGCTCCAACTCAAGGACATGATACGCAGCTTCTGCACCCAGCTCACTGTTCTTATAGCTTCTGCATGCGCTCAAGAGTGCACCCCAAGCTTTTGCACCAGCCTTCAATCCTTCTGGCATTTTCTTGATAAAATCCATTGCAGTATTAAGTTTTCCTGCTCGACCCAACATGTCGACTATGCAGGAGTAATGTTCCAATTTAGCTTCAATATCATGATCTTGAACCATCGAGTTGAAGAAAGAAAGACCCTCTTCAACTAAGCCTCCATGACTACAGGTAGATAACACACAAAGAGCTGTCACAGAATTTGGCTTCACATCATGCAGTTTCATTTCAGTAAGCAGACCTAATGCTTCACGTGCTAGACCGTTCATACCATAGGCAGCTATCATGGCACTCCATGACACAACATTTTTTTTGAGAATTTGGTTGAAGGCCCTTCGTGAGGCTTCTATTACCCCACATTTTGAGTACATGTCAACAATTGCTGTTCCAACTTCTACTTCTGCAGCCAATAGTCTTCTAATGGTAATTGCATGAGCCCATTTTGACATCTTCAATTTGCCTATAACTGAACAAGCCTCGAGAACGTTTATGATGGTTATTAAATTGGGACTCTCTTGTTCCTGCCTCATCTCTAGAAAGACAGCAATGGCCTCATCAGGCATGCCACAGTGGGTGAACCCTGCAATCATAGTGCTCCATGAAATTACATCCCTTCTCTTCATCCTATTAAAAAGTTTTCCAGCAAGATCAATGAGACTACACTTTGCGTAAACACCAATTAGAGAATTTAGCACCATTTCATTTGATTCATATCCCCTTCTGATCATTACAGAATGCACTAACTTGCATTGTAATGGATCCACAAAATGCTTGCAGGTTTGAAGAATATTCACAAGAGACACCTCATCTGCTTCAATTCCATCATTTTCCATAGAATAGAACAATGATAAAGCTTCAGAATGCCTCTCATTAAGGACAAAACCAGATACGATGGAATTCCAGGAGACAATATTCCTCTGAGGCATCTCCCTGAAAACTTTAAATGCAGAATCAGCCCCATTGCACTTGGAATACATATCAATTAAGGAGTTCAAAACAAAAATATCCCAATCAAAACCTCTGCAGATCACCATCCCATGGACTAAAGTACCCATAGTTGCGTCCCCTAAATTCGCACATGCTTTTATAACACTAACCATAGTGATTCCATCTGGTTCAGTGCCTACCTCAGATAACATCTTTCTAAACATCTGCATTCCAACTAGAGCATCCTCACTGTGCACATAACTTCCAATCATCACACTCCAAGAGATGACATCTCTTCCATACATTTCATCAAACAGTTTCTGAGCACTGTCCATATCATATTCTGCATGCATACTCAACAACGAGTTTTGAACTGAAAGAAAAGCAAAAATCCCATTTTGAATTACATAACCATGCAATTTTAGTCCTTCATGATTTGTTCCCAAACCACGACTTGCCTGAATAACAAGCACCAAGGTAGAAATATTGGGTTGGAACCCAGCAAGCCTGGCCTTTTGAAACCACCACAGCCCTTCTTCCCCTGAAGAGCACTGTTCAAGGTTACCACACACCATAATATTCCAAGAAACTGAATCTCTACGCATGCAATTAAAAACCTCTAATGCAGCTTCTGGGTACCCATATTTCATGTACAAGTCCATCACTGAATTGCCAATAGAAGTGTACCACTCGAAACCTTTCTTGATCAACTCTCCGTGTATGGATTTTCCACAGCTGAAAGAGAGGTTCTTGCATGCTTTTAGAATGCAAGGGAACACATAAGGGTCTGTTAATTGAACTCCAGCCATTTTCATTTCGTTGAAGTGGCAAAGCACTTGTTGCCATTTCCCACAAGATGACAACTCTTTGATCCTCAAATTCCAATCGCAGAGCTGGTGGCTGAAGGAGAAGATAGTTGAGAAGCGCATCGACAATACTTCCTCTCCGGGAACTCGTAGAGGTTTCATTCATTGCACACTTCTACGTAAATGTATCTAACTAAGGATGTCGATCGGAAATTCTCGACAGCAGTGGAAAAATTAAGAGAAAGTTTAGAGATATTAGAACGCCTGAAAAATCCATAGTGCCGACAACGAGTCGGAAAAGGAAATGCAGAGAGAAGAAAGGAAAAACTGAATTTCATGGAGCAAAATGCAGAAAGTTAGAAGCTTGAAGAAGATTCTACAGTACGTCTCTATCTGTCTCCGTGAAGGTTTTGTAGGCAATTTAGTTTAACTTAGTTTATTATTATTTCCATTATAAAAAATAATTAAATTTCAAAATATAATTATGAGGATGACCATAAATAAACTAAAAATAAGAATAAATTTTAGAATTGCATTACTGTTAATCAAAACTGCATTATTGTTGCTATAGGTGTAGAAAAACCTTAAAAGTTTAAAATCTGATTAAATCCATTTGAGAAAATCGAGTTCAAATTCAGTGTTAGTCCGATATAGCCTGAGTCTGTCTAATATTTTATAGATTTACTTCAAATTTTAAATTTTATGTAAATCCAGCCGAAAACCTAGTCATTGGACTATCCGGAAGTTTGGTCTAAAACTCAATCCAATATACTTCTATAATTTTTTTTTTCTTTCTATTTGTATTCATTATATTATAAAATATAATATAGTATTATAAATAGTATTTTTTATTATTTTGTATATTTTGTCTATATAATAGTATAAATTATTTTTTTATTAAATATATTTTAGGGAAAAAAAATATTTGAATAAAATTTCAGGTAAAACAATTAAATTTTGGAATTCAACAGTATGCTTTAAGCTTGAAATCTAAATCCGAAGTTTTATTTGATACCTATAGAGCTTATATCGTACTTTAAAGTTTAGAATTTTAGTCCGAATTTTTAAGCTTGGACCAGAGAACAGTCCCAATTAAGACTCCTAATGTTAACCGTTATTTTCTTCTTTAAAGCAGCAGCCAACTCAGAAGAAACTCAAGTACACCAGAAAAGGGAAAGAACAACCTTGGAACAAATACATATTTATTTTATTTTTCTCTTTGACAAACAAATAAGTTACAAAAGTGTGAGTGAATCTGTGTGAAAATATATTGAAACAAAAATGCATTATTATTCACTGATGTTACAAAGCTGAAGATAAGGGTTATCGACCATGACATATTTAGACCAGTAAGACTTGTACTTGGAAATAGCCAAATCCAACCATGGCTTGTAGTTTCCATTGTAATGTATAACAGCTCCATTCTGTATCTCTGTTTTGTTGAGTGCTGGGTCATAGCCAAGTCCTAAAACATGCCAGCTCCGATCCAGCGGATATGTAAGATTGTAAAACGTTATCAGCCCCGGTGGCAATGTCCCAAGCTTCCAAAGAGTTCTATCCTCATTCTGCATATATAGTTCTTCTATTTAGTCGTAACAACTATAAATTACAATATAAAACAAAGTTGCTTTTGGTGGTGAATGAACAAAACATTAACAAGACATGTTCATTTGACTATTTCAAATTATCTGCCTAGAATCTATGCCAGATTTTCTGGACATTATTGAAAACTAGGAACTTGGTGAAAAATGAGCTCAATACACAAAGCACGCATGCAACTTTATAATCTTCAACAGCATTTCTTTTCAAAAACAGAATGTGGAAATGAAAAGCATAGATTAATAGCTTTCATAGACAAAAAAGTATGCATGCAACAAATTAGAGAAACCAAATGGAGCAGGGGACAAATGAAGGGAAAAGTGAGACGAAGTTTTACCGAATCCTGCCAATAATGATATATTCCAGTGATGTCTCGCTTCGTCCACTCCTTCAAGTCGAAGATATTCATGCCAAATGCCCAACCACAAGCATTTGGGGGAAAATTATCAGAGATCTTCGGATTAGTGAAATTGAGATACTTATCAAACCTATGGAAACTTTCCTTGCAGGTCTCCACAGCACCATTCACCATCCCTTGCAGATCAATGGACCACAGAGGTGTCAAATCCTTCTGAACCACTATATCATCGTCTAAAAATAGGATCTTGTCCAACTTTGGATAAACTTCAGGAAGATAAAACCTGAGATGATTCAGCATGGACAGATATTTTGGATTCCTATATTTGAGATTGTCAGAGCCCAGAGAGAGAGAAGAAGGATGGTTTGCCTTGAAATAATATTCTTTAATTCTGGAAGATTCAAGTTGACGGAGAACTGAACAGTAGGAGGAATTCAGCCATTTGAAATCATCAATATTTTCAACCTGGATTGTTGCCCCAGCTGGAGGGTTGACAAGAAACCACATTTTCATTGCAGCAAAATTCAGTTTATCTGTGACAATATGGAAAACATGATTCTCAGGTTCTTTAGCATGCAGCACAGTAGAATTAACAACCACTGATGTTGCTAGAACATTATCAGAAAAGATGGCATAGTGGTAACGGGAAGTATCCTCAAGCTTGTCTTTGTTAGCCTGCTCTTTGTTTTGATAGCCCTGCTGGAAATAGTCTGCTGCTAGTTGTAGAGGAAGGCAATGCAATGGTTTAGGGACTGTTTTTGCAGCAAGTTGAATCAAGAAGGCACTCTTCTTTTTTAGTGCATTTACATTTTCTTCAGCTGATTGAAGCATGGCTCTAAACTTCCTCCCAACCACTGGGCAGTTATATAACTTATCCTTTGCTATAGAAAGGATATGGCCCATTGCTTTTGCTTGATCAAGAGCACTAAAACAGGAAGTAAAGGAAAATTCTGCATGAGAATAAAAGAAGGAAATCAAGCCCAGTAATCAGGAGAGTTGACACTGACTAGAAGTACCTTGAATGAAGCTCAGCATCAGAACTTGCTTCTCCAATAACAATTTGACTTCTTCTGGAGTGTGTCATTAGACAGTTATAAAGCCTACTTTCATTCTTCGACTTGGCAATATTTGCATAAACTTTAGCCATTATGATTTGGTCCCGCATAAGCTTCAAGGTAGAATCAGAATTAGGGTTTTCATAATCTCTCCTCCATATGCTATATTTTCCCTTGATAGTGGTATCAAGACTTTTAGAGCGTTCAATTGCAGCTGCAGACATCTGGTTATCAGCTTCTTTATCTAGACTTAATAACTCAGCACTTCGAAGATTTTTCCTTTCTTGCCGCATAATCTGAAGAATCAGAAACCATAAAAAATCCAATCAACTGCACAAGATGCACATAATCAGAGAAAGAAGATGCATTTGATATTTCACCTTCCGCTTGAGCTTCACTGGGCTCATTGATGATAGACGAGGATATTGGATTGCACTGCCTCCAGATTGATTCTCATCTTTCTCTTTAAATATAACTGGAGAGCGAAACGAATGCTCCACTGTCTGAATATACAAGAACAATTAAAATGGGATCCAACAAACAAAAACACTAGAACATAGGTGTAATTTCCTTTCTTTTATCTAGATACAAGCCATGATTGATTTGAGTCTTCCATCTCAACATTGGATTCATTTCAGTGCATATTAATGGTGAAATACCTCCAAACTCTTTGGCTGGTCATGGTTTCCATCAATAGGATTTTCCAGGACCCAGGAAGCAGAAAGGTCCCTCATTTTCACCCTACTAATTCGAACAGCACCAGAAGTATCGCTGTATGATGCAATTATATCAATATCCTGTTTGAAAAAAGAGATCTTAGCAACATTGACATCTATTCTTAACCTACTCACCCTAGCAAGTACCAATTACCTGTCCATCTGGAAGACCTCGAAGTCCTGTAACCGAAGCAGCATCTTCTTCCTGCTCATACAGCATTTGATCATGAGATAAAATTTATGCAATAGCATAACCATCAAGTAGCAAGCAATGACTTTGACAACCAAATCCAAGCGTAAGCAGATTAATGAAGGGCTATCAATTTGTATTTTACCAATCAACCTATTATATTGTAAGAATTCTTTTTAGTTACTCTATTAGTAAATAGCCATATTTCAGCTGAATCAAAGGTCATTTGGTTCTCTTCCCTACATCTATCACATCCCATAGCAATCTCTATTTTTTTTACACCTTAAGTATCAAAGGCATGTGCATACTAGTTTCTTTTTCTACCTACCTTTTCTAATTTTCTAGAGGCCAAAATACTTGATATACTGTTTCCCTTTATCTATTTTAACATTGCAGGTGCCATATGTACAACTATTTAATACATCCTGTTAGACCTATTTTCTATAGTATATTTACTATCCTAACTCATCGGAAACAATGACAAAGAACTTATCTAAGAAACCAATTTGATGTAATAAAACCCATCATAAAAACAATGAAAAAGTTGAAGTCTTGGATGCACATGACACCATTTAACATTCAGAAGCTATATACCTTGACAGAAGGGGAACCATAAGGGAAGTTCAGAGGTTTTCCATCACTGTGTGCTCCACATGTAACGCACATTTCATAGTAGATAGCAAAGTCAGTATTGTGCATGACAAAGAGGAGAGTTCAAGTATATAGATAGCAAAGTCAGTATTGTGCATGACAAAGAGGAGAGTTCAAGTATAATATTTTGATGAAAGCACACAAATATGATAACTAATATGAATGCATAATGTGCCTTTGAAACTAATAGGAAAGAACTCAAACTTTAATCAAGTCAACTAACCAATTGTAGACATGACTTACTGAAGGCAGAATCTAAATCTAGATGAACTTAAAACTAACCAAAAGATCCTTCTTCTTATGTTTAAAAGTAAAAAGATATAGAAGTAAAACATAAACGAAAAGTGCCACTCATCTATCATACCCTAATGTGGCATCTGAACTCAAAGAAACCGGTGGATTCGTCTTGTCTGCAGTCAGTAAAGTTGCAAAGAAAACAACCTACAACAGCAAAATTACCAACGTTAAACAAAAACTGTGTGTGGAACATCTAATCCACCAAAACCCTTGATGAGCATCATCTGATAACTGAATATATAATGCCACCAAAGCATTCAGATTTAAGTAGATATTTACCACTATTTACAGTTAAACAATTCCATAAAAAGTATATATATGTTAAAATTCATCATTTAAGTTGTGAAATTTCTTGTACGTGCTAAAATATCCATTCTTCCATCTTAACAAACCAAATTAACAACATCAAACAAGTCCACCCACCGAAAAATTCAGCTACAGCATATAAATAATTACGAAATCTCTAAACTATTTCCGTTCAAATCAATAACAAGTAAATAACACCCAGCAAACCCATTCATAATGAATACAGATATACAAAAATCCTTAAAGAGGCAAAAAGAAAAAGCTAACTAGAAAGAAGAAAAAAGAATTCCTGCCTGAAGTAGAGAAACAGCAGCAAGGAAACCATGCAAGGACGCCATTTCCACTTTCAGAGCAAAACAGGCTGATGGCTACTCTGGATTTTTTGGACCCATGTGAAAGAAAGACTAAAAAGAAAAATGAATTTGAAAACTTTCTCACACGTTTTCAAATCTCAGTTTTCGACATCAATTGAAAAACCGATGTTCTTGAAAAATTCCGATCTGACAATGGTTAAATTCTGTTCAGAGAGACGGGCCAATCGTATCGTAGGCGCTTGATACAGAAGAATGGTGATAACTGATGAACGGTTGTGATCGATGCCAGAACTCTGATTCACCACCGATCGGACTGAGACAGTAGACGCGCTTCACGTCGGCAGAGGAGAGGAAAAACAAAATATTATTATAAAATGTGCTTTTTATATGGTGCAGTATTAGTTAAAGTTATTTAATTTTAACGTATTTAAGCATTGGTTTTTTAAATTTTAATTTTTTAAATTTTATTTTAGAAAGATGTGGAATTTTCTATTTAAAAATTTTGAATTTAAGTTATTATATATTTTTTAAAATTTATTAATATGTTAAATTTTAAAAATATTAAAATTTTCGTAAGTTTAAGTATTAAAAGATTAATATTAATTTTTTAATAGTTTACAATTTGCTTTATTAGTAATTTTAAAATCTTGGTGCAGTATTTTTTTTTCCTAAAAACTTACTAGCACACAAAAAAGCCGACAAAGGCCTTACCAATGATTAAAAATTTATGGAAATTTTGTTTTTTTTGAGATGTGGATAATATTTGGCTTCCATACAAACTAGGAATAATTTCATAGAAATATAAGAGAAATTTCTATGATTCTTGAAATATTCATAGAAATTTTAAATATATTCATTATTTTTTTTTATAAAATATTTAAATATTTTTTTTTAATATTATATCAAATATATCAATGAATTAAATTGGTTCATTTAGATAATAAGGCAGATAATTCTAATACAAAAATTACTCTACAAGTAGAAAATAAGATTATAAATGTTTTAAGAGTGATCGTTAAAAAAATAGATTCTAATAGTGTTAATTCTTTTTAAAAGTTTATGAGATAACTAAGTAGAACTCTTTGTGCTTAAGCCCTTTTTAGGAGTATATGTTTAGAATTTCAAACTATTGTTAGTAACACTTTTAAGTGGTGATATCAATGAATACTCTTGTGAAATTATAAATAGTTACGAAAGAGTCACTAATTCAATAAATATTAAGTCCATTTAGCGGTAAGAGTATTACACTAATGCAAAGTAATATAAAGATTATGAAAGTAGATAATGTAGGACTAGAATTTGTGTTGTAGAAAAAAACTATACATGTAGAGAAAAATGTATAATAGAAATGTCACAGCAAAATAAAAAACTTTTTAAGATAAATATAAACATTATTCAATTGATGCTTATAGAATGATATCAAGTAAGAACTTATGTATATATTCTCAAGCTCAACCATTAACAGACAATAATTATGCATAAAGCCAACTAATATCATATTCAATGACTATCAACAAAGACAATTACATATAATATTATATCATATGGTTGGCATATTAACAAATACATGCAAAACTAATCAAGAAAATACATTTTTTTTATATTTTTCTCAATACACTGTTAAAAATGAAAATAAAAAAGTAAGCGAAAAATTTCAACAACCAATAAATTCTATATGATATTGAATAATATTTAAATAATATTTATATTGTTATTCTAATTAATAAATAATTTATTATTTAATTTATTAATTTTTTATTACTGTGAGCGAGTGTTATATATTTTTTGATACGAGAAATATGATTTATATTCAATATTTTTTCAATTTTTATAGTTAAATTGATAAAATATCTAATAAATAAACATATTTTGAAATTTTATTCAAAATTTTCATATTTTTCTGTCATTTTTTTCGTATTTTTATCGATATCGATATTTCTATTAATATTTCTATATTTTTGACTTTGGCTATTTTTCACGATACCGATATTTTCACCCATGGACCTTACAGCAAAGAGTTTGCCTCAGCAAGCTTAGCCTTGAACACAGGCAACAAAGGGGGAGGAAAGCTACCCACATTGTAAAAATCAAAACACAAGTCCTTCTTAGTAATCAAATCCGTCTTTGCAACGGCATCAGCAAGCCTATTGGTCTCTCTAGGGACATAGACAATGTACCATCTATTTTATTCATCAAAATGAACTCATCAACCATACGTTCCATCATCTTCACCGCATTAGCTACAACAAGTGTCCCTCAAAGAGGGTTTTATTCTTTAGGGAGCAAATGGCATAGAAGAGGGAGGAAAGAATAACCGGGTGAAACTTCTCCTCATGCAGCCCTCGCCTCCTTCGCCCCTGAAGCTCAAGGCAACCACAGACAATGTCGGGGATTTCAAAGCCAGCTCTCATCTGTAAACGGATACCCCATCTGCTGGCAAAATCAACTGCTTTCGGGACTTGACAGTTTCTAAAGTGGTTGGTTTGCCATTCACAATTGTACTGGAAAAATCTTGGATTTGAGGCATCAGAACATGAAATTTTAGATTTTTTTAATATTTTTTTCCTCTTGAAATTAATAAAATATTAGAATTTTAATTTGCAAATAGTAATATAATGTGAACTAGTAATATTTCCTATTAGAAAAATTCAAATCTTCTTCCAACAAATTTTAAAAGTTAAAAATAAAAATAAAAATTTAAATGCTAAAGGACAAATGCTGCAATATATAAATGTAAAATTTTCAAAATGATAAAAAACATCCCTCGTACATGTATTTCATGTGCTATTTTTAACAGCTGATAGACGAAATTATCAAAATGATGAAATAGTGCCAAACATAATAAAGTTAAGTGATTAAATTGTAAAAAAAAAAAAAAAACTAACAATTTAAAAGACGCTAAAGATAAAAGATTATTTGTACCAATTGCACATTATTATATATATCTGTTTTAAAATAATTAATCCTTATTATTAGTTATTATGCCAACACTACATCTTTATTCTCAAGCACCACGCACATATAAAAGCAATTGATTTTTTATTTTATTTTTGAGAGTTATTTAGAAAAGTTAATGAAACAAAATTATTTATGCGTGTATATATATATATATATATATAATGGTTAATGCCTTAGCGTAATTCTACAATATTTTTTTTCTTTTTTCTATTTTACAATTATATATATATATAATATTCAAAATAAAAGAATTATTATGGTGTTAATCCAAAAGAAATTGGTAAGCTGTGCAGGATGCAGGATAGGTAAAAGGTTGGTATGCCATGAATCATGGCCCATGATTCCATCTCCCTTTCTTTTCCCCCATAGGCAAAAGTAAACCATGAATAACTTTGACAGTATATTGACTTTAAGCCATTAATCTAGTACACAGAAGTATCAGTTTTGAACATGACCATGGTTCTTTTCTTTGATTCAATTACAATTTCTAATTTCTAATTTCCTTTTTTTTTTTTTTTTTTTTTTTTTTTTTTTTTTTTNTCTAATTTCCTTTTTTTTTTTTTTTTCTTTGGGGGCATAGAAGCACCACGAGCAGGATCATTCATTGTTTTCCTGTTCAGCCAATTCCTTCTGCTGTTCTTGTTCCTCTGTAGAAAAACACAAGTTGATAAACTGGTAAGTGAGATGGCAAATGACCAGAGCTAATCCATGAGATATGAAAATGTCAGTTAAAAAGTACATAATTCCCATTGTCGTATAAACTATTTTCTGTTTGTTGTGGTTCTGTTCTGTCATAAGACAGCTCGCAAAATTTCTGAATTGGTGTATGGAACAACATCAAAGATTCAATAGAGAATATAGTTCATATACCTAATGATTGCTTAAAGCTTTAGGCTTAAATAGAGCAAACAATGTGACAAATGGAATTATAGCACACATTCAGTTATTGTGCCTATTGCTAACGCATGGTCTATAAAGAAAGAGACCTGAGATGTACAATAGTCTATGGGTCCCAAATGGGCTATTTGGCAAAGTGACACGATTGTCAGGAATTCTGTGCAAAAAGACATTGGGAGCGTATGGGAAAGATCGAGAATATCTATGAGACACCAATCTATAATACCAACATATGGGAAACTGATACATATGAGCAACAAAGTAACATGTACAATGGCTCATAATCTCAAAATAAGGTTAGTAAGTATATTCTAACCACTTACCCATAAGTTTATACATTGCTTTCTGGGTTCTTCTTTCAAGCTTCTCAAGCTTCTTCTGCACATCCCTCCCTAAGTCCCAATTTGGTTTTTTAGCAGCAATGTTAACAAACGGGTCCTGAAAGCAAAAATTAACCCAAAATTAGAGCACATGAACATAAGAAGCAATACAACACAACCTAGCATTAATAGCACATGATTGTAAGATGTTATCTCGAAAGCAGCTAGGTACCTCTTTCTTCTCTGGTGGCGGAGGCACTGCTGCAGCGGGGTCTTCAAACTTTGGTAGTACTGGAGGAGCAAGCTTCCCCTCCTGAAGCTGCTTATCATGAGGCACATAATTTCGAAATTTCATGTTAAGATTCCTGCAACAGATTAGTGTATAAGAACCCATCTAGCAACCAAAGAAAGGTTAAACAAAAATAACAACAAAAAGGAGAAAGAAAACAGAATACTCCGTTAAATTCAAAACAGATTACCATAAATACAACAATAACTTATTCTCTATGGTAAATCAACATAAACTGCCCAAAAGTAATCAAGGCCTCACTATGGACTTTGATCATTAATGTCAATTCATTCACTGTTTGGGGGTCAAGGGAAGATGAACTTAAATGAAAACTTTAACTTAAAAACCAATATTTTTCCATGGGAATATCATTCTCCTTAACTTAAAAACTTTGCAACAAAAATATACCCACCACAAACTAAAATAAACTAAAACTAATATGAACTGAGGAATTCATTATAAAGCATATTAAAGTTTAAACTTAACAAAAAAAAAAAAACCCAAGAAGTGACAACTCAAACAATGCATGCACACAAAATGTGCTAAAATAGACTTGATAGACAGACAGGAAGTCCACTATTTTTATTTTTTTAATCTTGGTTGGAGGGTTGCTTTATTATCTTAATCGGATACTTGTTGTATGAATATATCAGTGGATGAACCCATATGTCAGGTGTATTAGTACATATACATATCTTTAAAGGCATAATATCATGAACCTACAACAAAACAAAATAATATAAATAAATGTATATATCATGAACTAACAAAAACTTAAAAAAAACTATGCAAATTATGAAGTGATTAAACAATAAAAGAATGGTAAGATATACTCACGTTTCTTCACCATTTTCATCTTGATCGTTCTTCTTATCCTCAGCTTGCATAGAGTCTCCATCCGGAGTGTCAAACAATTCTCGCGCAGCTCTAAGAGATCCTATCCTCTCTCGACGTTCAGCAGCAGCTCGTTCAATAGAATCATCTTCAGCAGCCATCGCTTCACCCACGTACCAAATAAGTATAGGGACTACATGCTACACTATGTGCTAAAATGTTGACCTATACATAAACTTACTAAAGTCCCTACGATAGTATAAGTGTCTAGTCCATAACCAAATAGGATGTGGAGCAGAACACAGCCATTAAAATAAGCTCAGAGATTATATATGTTCAATCATAATTCATCTGCTGCAAATAGCTTAAATGGAAAAAGGAAAAACAACACATCCTCTGAAGAAAACATTACTAAATCAAAACTACAAAAAGGAGACTTCCACATCTGATGCATACAAAATACCTTTCTTTGTTATACCAGGTTTTAGAATTTAGTATTCTCCTGACATCTAATCGAAAAGCTTATCTTCTGCAAGTCTGACAGTTTTTCTTTTGAGTTACAAAGTCTGACATTTTGGAAAACTGAGTTTACATACAATTTACAGTAAAATGTAAAGCAAAAAACATGCATTTTCAGAGTTCTTTTTTTTTTTCCCCCTTAAAAAAATAAAAGAGTTTCTTTTCCTTTCTAGAGAAAACAGTTGAAGCTATTATGTCCTCAATTTAAGTTTGGTCTACAATCAATTTACATAAAAGTGGAGTTTCTGCACTATTTATTCTTTCTGCCCGTAAAACACAGAAACAGGAGCAACTGTGAAAGCTTTATGAACAAGTTTTGAGATCAAAATATGGAACACCTACTCTAGGATATAATTAGCAGAAACTTTTCCTGGTAACGGTACTAGAAGAAATATGGTTGAAAAGCATAGCATAGATCAACAACTATGTAAGTTACTCGGTACCATAATTCAAAGCCATCAACAACCCCAAAACCATTACCGCAGTTAAACCAAGCCCACAATTCAAAAACCTAAACCCAGCATATTTGCTAACATTTTCTCAACTTAAAATTCAAATTCCACAAGAGAATGCCACCCACCACCAACATCCAGACATACGAAGTAGCAATTGTTCAATTTAGAATTAGTGATAAACCACAAAATTAACACACAAAAAGAAATCCCGAAAAATAAGAAAAAGAAATAAAAATTGCCGCTTGGTTGCCTATAAAAAGGTAAACAAACAAATCGAATTCAATTCAAACAAAAAAGAAAAGTATATTCGTCTATATTCAATATGAATGTTTCCAAGATTTTAACACCAAAGCAGAAAACAAAATAAGACTAAATTTTTTGGTTTCTTCTACCCATAATTATCGCATATTTTCTGCGCAACTAAACAATACTAAACATGTCGAAACCGAACCCCATTCCATTCAGTAAGTTTAAAGAAAATAAAGAAAAGAAAAAATTATAAGAAGAAATTTTACCGGAAAGGGTGTGGGATAGAATAGAGAAGTCTGGTTTAGTACTTGGTGCTAGGGCCTCGCTCAGCTTTGCCTTCTACTTCTTCTTCTTCGTCTCTCAGTTCCTACTTATTCAGAATTATAAGAGCACAGTGGGTTTTTGTTCTGTACACATAAAAACCTATGAAATTACATAAACACCCCTCATATCCTTTGTTAAACTTAAGCTTTATACTTTTATTATTAGCAGCAATTTTTTTCTTTTTTTGAATAATTTTAAAGTGATTAAATTTAATATAGGATTTAACTCAAGAGCATTGGTAATTTATTACTTATTAATAAAATGCTAAATCATTGGATATCAAAAATTTGATTAATAAGTTTGGTACCTTTAGCAAATAAAAGTATGCATCTTTTTAAATGTTTAAGATTAATGAAAACTAAGAAAAGTAAAGTTTTTGTTTTCCTTGATAATGGAACTTGACAACCTTTGAAATTGCTTTGGAACTAACTTAAGAATCTATGAAATTACATAAACACCCCTCATTTCCTTTGTTAAGCTTTATACTCTTATTATCAGCAGCAATTTTTTTTCTTGAATAATTTTAAAGTGATTAAATTTAATGTAGGATTTAACTTAAGAACATTGTTAATTTATTACTTATTAGTAAAATGCTACAGATATCAAAAGTTTGATTAATAAGTTTGGTACCTATAGCACATAAAAAATAAAAAAGCATGCATCTTTTTCCATGTTTAAGATTAATGAAAACCAAGAAAAGCAAGTCTTTTTTTCTTGATAATGGAACTTGACAACCTTTGAAATTGGTTTGGAACTAACATACGAATCTGATAAACAAGTTCATCATTTTAATGACCAGCATTAATAGAAGTAAAAGTCAATGAATGTGGTGCAGAGGAGGGCACAAGTGGTTCCTCTTCCAAGCTGCCAAAATTACAGTTTGGAGGAGGCATGTTTTTGGGAAGATTAGGCAAATGTGTCTCAAATTTCAGAACCTGTAAGGCCTACCTAATGGATGGTCTCAAACTATGATCAGGGTGAGCACACCAAAGCCCAACATTCACCAAACACTTTTTGTTTCCAACTCCATACAAAATCTCTTGTCCATCACATCAATCACTCTACCTCTCCATATATAACTCCCAAACCTAAGCTACCAGTGAAGCATCACTATTGCTTTCAATTGATTTTCTTCCACATGCTATCTCCAAAGCTACCACCCTGAAGCTTTACACATCCGATTCTTTACTTGCCTTGCCTTCGCTTATGTATTCTGGAGCCACGTACCCGAATCTTCATGCCCTGCATCTTCATCCATCAGCCTTGCCAGGCCAAAATCCCCTAGCTTCGTGTTGATTTCCGAGTCCAACATTATATTGCTTGATTTTACATCCCTGTGTATAACAATGCAGTGTCACAATCCATGCAGTTGGCACGTATTTCTGTATATTTTTATTTTTGTCTGTAACTCCTAAGTTAAGTTCATCCATAATTATTAGTTAAGTCCATGGTCATTTGCTTGGTTTTATTTATTTATTTTCTTTTATAAAAATATGCCATTATGATTCTTCTTCTCTCATTTTGATGTTTATAGTTCCTGGAGAGTAATGGCTTAATATGCTTTTTGAGGGGGTAGCTAGTTGGCGAGTTGTTGGGCTAGACCACCAGAATAGATGAGAGCTCTCGTTGCATGCTTGTAATCCTTCGCGGTTTCATCGAAATATTAATAAAACAAATGTTTTTTATTCAGTCCCATGTTCTATTGTGTGATTGACCCTATTTAGCGTTGCACATTGTTATTTTTGTTCTTGTTTGCTTTGTGCTTGTACTATACTAATTTTGTGTGGGATATTTGCTTGCGAGGAACATTGGCAGTTGGCTTACTATCTATACGAGGGGCCAGTAAGCACCACACAATCCACTTTTGTGTGCATCAAAAGTTACTGTGACTCTGAGGCAAGGCCAAGGACTATTTTATACTTGACATCCCAATTGAGCATGGTTTTGTCTCGAAACAGGTGAGAATCGAGACTAACATTATTCATGAACTCGTAGATGAGAAAGAGCTCTCCCTTCTCATGGCACCAACCCATCAGCTTTACTAAGTTTTTGTGTCTCAGTCTGCTAATTATTTTCACCTTGGATATGTACTCCTTTTTTTCTTGTTTGGACCATTTTGAAACCTTTTTGAATTGCAACTGTCATGTTATTCAGTTGGCTTAAGAAGCCTTTGTAAACCACTCCAAATCCTCCTCCAAGAAGACCTTTTGCAAAGTTATTTGGTGGCCCTGACCAATTCACTGTATGAATACCTCTTAGGACCTGTGCTGTGATCAAATTCTCGGTTCATTACATCTTCGAATCCTAAGGGTGCTTCTTGATCTTCAAATTCAACCCCTTTAGTTCTCCTGCAATAGGAGATCAAGAACAGAAGAATTACAACAATGAGAAAAATTCCACCAACTACAAGACCAACCACCAATGCAATATTCATTCCACCTCCATTGTTCCCTGCAGAGAACACTGCTGCATTAAACTCCCACGAAAGAATGTGTAAGCACCAGTTGCAGCATAACTCTAACTCTTGGCATATCTATCGAAGTCCAAAGATTAAAAATTCCATAGTCAGTGGAGGATAATTTCCAAAGAAGGAAAAAGTGACACTGAAATTGTTTGTTGAAGAAACATAATCGATCACCAGATTAATCCTTGATCCATCATTCAAAGCAGCCTCCATGAGACCTGTGCGGCGCTAGGGATCCATTTTCAGCAAGGAAGATCTCCACCAATTGAAGCATTTGGCATTTTCTTGACGCTGAAATCAAAACTGTCCCAGAGCGATACTTGTTTATCATACACTGCTGTACCAATAGTAGTAATTGGTGAACCATTTGTTAGCCTTAGAATTCCTTCTGTGATATGTTGACCCGGTGGGAAGTGATTATCGCATTTGAGTCTTCAAATCAGGACAGTTAAAGTGCAGTGCATTTAACAGAGGAAAATAAAGCAGCCATAGACAGCAATATTGAGAAATCTTACTAGTACTGCTACTAATATTGAGCTTAAAAAACAAAGAAAAAGAAAAAAATGAGCTTAAAGTTGATGGCCCATATTACCTTACCTGTATGGATCCGAGTTCTAGAACCAGGCATTAAGCCCAAGATCAAGCCCAACAGCGGCCTACATTACCTATTTATTTATTTTTTTTCCCTCAGGTATATATTGTCATTCCTTGTGCATTGGTTGAAGTTTTACAGTTTGAGTTTGAGGTATGTTCTTTTATAAAAAATAAAAATAAAAATAAAAATAAAAAATAAAAAGTTTTGTGGTCGGAAGGNCAAATCAGGACAGTTAAAGTGCAGTGCATTTAACAGAGGAAAATAAAGCAGCCATAGACAGCAATATTGAGAAATCTTACTAGTACTGCTACTAATATTGAGCTTAAAAAACAAAGAAAAAGAAAAAAATGAGCTTAAAGTTGATGGCCCATATTACCTTACCTGTATGGATCCGAGTTCTAGAACCAGGCATTAAGCCCAAGATCAAGCCCAAGATCAAGCCCAACAGCGGCCTACATTACCTATTTATTTATTTATTTATTTTTTTTTCCCTCAGGTATATATTGTCATTCCTTGTGCATTGGTTAAAGTTTTACAGTTTGAGTTTGAGGTATGTTCTTTTATAAAAAATAAAAATAAAAATAAAAAATAAAAAGTTTTGTGGTCGGAAGGAGGAGGAGAGGTTTGTCATTTCACAGTGTTGATCGTCCTTCAATATTGTTGTTTTGTTGTGGGCAGTAAATCTCCGTCAGTTTCTTCTCCTCCAGCTTCAAGGTAAATTTTCTTTTCTCACAAACCCTAACCTTAACTTTTTTCTTCTCTCTTTGTTAGATTTCTGTTTGTTTCTGCCTTTTGTTTTTCGTTTTGGGGGGGTTGAAAGATTCTTAATCGCTTTTGGTTACTGAGCAAAGTGTTGTTACGACTGTGGATCTCATACTTTTCTACTTTGAAATTGATTATTATATTTTCGATTCAACAAATGCCACATTTCTGCTTTATCGTATACCTCGCAACGACTTGGTTGTCTACTTTGTTTATAAATTTAGCTTAATTTTGTCCAAAACGAGGGAATGAGTCCTAGGTTGCCCTTATTGTTTCGAAATGTAATTCTTAATGCTTGTAATTGATGGAGTCATTTTGTTGATGCAAACCTTTTTTCCCAATCAATTCTGGTTTTGAGCAAATTTGTAGTTTTTGCTTGATTAAAAATTTAATCTCTGTAGGTTTTGGACCTGTTCCTTGACCAAAAATATTCGTTTGAGCTTCTTAATTTTATAATCAATACTAGACTTGCATGTTTTGATCATGGACGTGTTTTTAATGCATTAATGTGCTTATTACAACTAAAAATGAGTGATTAAATGGTTAAAAAAAGGCAGAAAAAAGAAGAAGAAGAAGAGAAAGATGATACATAGATGGATAGAAATATATGCATGCCTACGAATATGTTACTTTACTTAACACATGCTTTGATTTAATTCCTCTTATATTCACATCCTATTTCTTTCTTTTGTTTCATAGAATACAAGAAGAAACGAATTTTTGCGCTGCTAGGATACATTTGGCTTGGGGAACCTGGGTGTTGGATAGATCATGAGACAGGAAGTAAATGAAAATGAGACAGATGGCACTGCGGAAGCTGGAGCTTCTGCAGAAGCTTTCGATAGTGCAAAAGAGGCCATTGTCGAAGTGTCCAGTAAAGAAACAGAGACTCCTATAGAAGCATATGGTAAGCCAACAGATACTCTCGTTGATAGATCAATGGAGGTTCCTGCAGAAGCATCCAGTAAACCAACAGACACTCTCGCTGAGACATCCAGTGGAACAACAGAGGTTCCTGCAGAGACGTCAAATAAATCAACAGAAACGCCTGCAGAGACATCCAGTAATCCAACAGAGACTCTGACAAAAGCATTGAATAAATCCGGGTCATCTGGAAAGAAGACCCTAAAATCTCTGAAGGCCAAACCTAAAATTGGGAAGAAGTCTCTAATTGCAAACAATCTGAAAGCCAAGGAAAATAAAGGTAGTCAACAGGGTCACGGGAAGAAAACAGAAGCTCCTGCAGAAGCAATCAATAGTCCAACAGAGACTCCTCCAGAGACATCCAATAAACCAACAGACGCTCCTCCAAAAGCGCTCAGTAAATCAGAGTCATCTGGAAAGAAAACTCTGGAATCTCTGAAGGCCAAATCTAAAGTAGGGGAAAAGTCTCTGGATGTTAACAATCTGAAAGACAAAAAGAATAAAGCTAGTCTGCAGGATCGTGGGAAGAAAACAGATTTTCCTGCAGAAGCAATCAATAATCAAACAGAGACTCCTGCAGAAACATCCAGTAAACAAACGGAGCTTGTTCCACAGGGTCGTGGGAAGAAAAGGAGGAGGAACAGAGGGCGAGGGTCACAGAGGAAGCAAGAAATAAACTACAATGAAGAGAGGGGTGATGAGGGCCTGACATCAAGAAAAGAAAACCAACCAAGGAATATAGCAAAAAAAGAGCATAGTGGAGAGAGCCATAGGGCTCAAAAGTACCAAGAAAGCATCATTGAGTCGGAAAAGAGGCAACAAAAACAGAAGAATAAAACCTCTGATGGGTCAGAGAAATATTTAAACGCTCAAAAAAACGAAGGACAACATGCAGAAATAGAAAATAACGAAAGGAATAGAAAGAAAGAAAAACTTGGTGGTCTTATCTTCATGTGCAGTGGAAAGACTAAGCCAGATTGTTTCCATTATGGTGTTATGGGTATTTCAATTGGTAAAAAAGATCTTGTGTTGGGAATCAAACCTGGGATGAAGCTTTTTCTGTATGATTTTGATCTTAAGCTTTTATATGGGGTTTACAGCGCATCCTCTTCAGGTGGCGTAAAACTTGAGCCAAAAGCTTTTGGTGGGGCCTTCCCTGCACAGGTTACAATTTACTTTTAGTTATCAATGACTTCTCCATATAGTTGCTTCTTTATTTGTTGAATTGCCCAAATTTTGTAATTTTTGACTTATAATTTCAGGTGAGGTTCAATGTGGAGAAAGATTGCCTTCCACTTCCTGAGAGTGTCTTCAAGAAGGCAATAAAGGAAAATTATAATGAGAAAAATAAGTTCGAGACCAAACTTACAATTCAACAAGTGAGAATTGATTCATACACACATACACACAAACATAGTTATTCGCTTATTTGGGACATAAAATCTGAGATTGTCCAGGAAGTGTGACTGATGGTTGCTATTATTAGTAACAAAGGTGTCACTAATGGTTTCCAATTATGTCTGGATTGTCACTAAAGATGTTTTTAGTGACAATTCAGTGACGAAGATTCACTTAAAACAGCTTTAGTGACGGTCTGGATCTTCGGGTTCCACATGGAGCGTAACTAATGCTAGCAAATAGTAACGCTTCCAATTATGTATGGATTGTCAATAAAGATGTTTTTAGTGACAGTTCAGTGACAAAGAGTTTCTCTAAAAACAGCTTTAGTGACAATCCGGATCTTCGGATGCCCATGTGGTAGAATTTTCCTATATATACATATGTATATTTTTCTTTTCCCTTTTATTGTTTACAAGGTGGTATTGTTTCTGTAGTTTATGCATTGATGATGTTCAGAACTTCCCTTTCAGGTTAGGAAGCTCACAGCACTTTTCCGACCAGCTGAAGTTCATTCTAATCCTTTGTCCATCCGCTCTCGACGGGATTCAAGAACACATGATAAGAGAGTTCACAAAGAAGTTAAAAAATCATTAACGCATTCACGCAGGAATAAACATGGCAGAGATCCTTATGCAAATGATGATGCTAGGACTTATCCAGTGCACTCCCGGGAAAGGAATCGTGATGTTGCATTCCAGGATGTGGCAGCTACACGAGGAGAAGAAGTTTCAAGGAATTTATTCATGACCGAAAAGGAATATCGAGCTTATGGTCTTTCAGGAGAGAGAAGCCTGACTCACCCTTCTCGTATCACTACTCCTCCTTTGGATCCTTACCAGACAGATTATGAAAGAGAGCACCTTCAAAGACACCTGATTTATAGGGAGGCCGTCCCTGCACGAAGAGAAACTCTTCATGCTGATCCTTTCTACATGGATGACAAAGAGCATCAGGTTTATAGTCTTGGTGCTAGACGTGAGTTGCCATCTGCAGCTCCTGTTACCGCAATGTCTGCAACAACTTTGGACTCCTATGCAAAGGATCCATATTATACTTACTATCACAGTGGTTCATCTGTGGCACCTCTGAGGCGAGAGGAAGACCCTTCGAGTTATTATACAATCAATGGAAGGAGAGATACTTATTCAATTGAGTCTGTCGATCCCATGCGAAGGATAGAGACTGCTCCAGTGGATAGGCTATACTCAAAATATGATTTTGATCCTCTACCTGGTGACAGACAGATGTATCAGGCCGCCAGGCCTGAGCCTGTACCTATGCCAGTTTCATCTCGCTACTCTTTTCCAGGTCCATCATTCTCCTATCGATAGTTGATTTTGTCCTTCGACAAAAGCCCCCTTTCTTTTTATCTTTTCTGAGATTGACAATTGCCCTTTTCTTTTGGGCTGTTTTTAAATTATTTCCCCCTTCAAATGTAGATCAAAATATTTGAATTTGCTATAATGTTGTATTCTGAGAACAAAATACTTATCAAGTTTAAAATGACAAAAAAGTAGTGTCCTTTGAAGGCACAGTTCGAAGTGCAAAACAGATTGGTAACTAGTATATTTAATAATTAGAGATGGAAATCTTAGTAGTTTCCTTTGCATATTGGGACAGATAATCTCATATATCTCATGTATAAAACTTGAGAATTTCAATAGCTCCCTCCATCTTTCATTGATATCCTGTTACTTAAGTAGTAGTACCCTTCATTAAAGTCAAACTTATTGGGAAATGATGAAATGCTATGATGGATTTGAAGGTTTTAAATGGGTGAGGTTACATGCAGCTAGTGTATTTAACAATTCATGCCAATATTAATTGACTTGCCTATTTTGAGAAGGGCCAATCCACAGTGTCTTATCTCAATTCATTTACATTTATTCCATGTAAAAGCTTTTGAAACTTCCAAATTTATTCATGTATATAAAAGTTAAAGAGAGAAATTATAAAATAAAATTTGTGTGCATTCATATAAAATTACATTTTAATGACAAGTTTATAAGAATAGGAAAGCAAGTCTTGAAGAGTGGTTCAAGCATATGAATGGTGTCTGTGGCGGTCCTTGTCCCGTGAAGAATAGCTGTGGTAATCACGATCTGCAATATGAGAAAAGGGTGTTAGATTAGACAACACAATGATCTAGAGAGAGCAACTATCACCAAAGTATTTTTACTCGAGTAAAAAATGTGTACCTCGCGATGAATGATGTCTTGATTTCTCCGAATGTCCTGTAAACAACATACAAAACCATATAATTTAAGTCTTGAGCATGCCATAAAGTAATTGAGAAGATGGGTATGTATTCAAAGTGGTCCATAAAAGAAGAAAAGGAACTTATAGATCAACCTGAATCTTTTGTTCTATCCTTGGAACGATGCCCTCGGTCTTTCAGTTTATCTCTGTCCCTCTCAGCCTCCTCTCGCTCTCTTTCCCGGTCCGAATCCCTTCCCCTATCACGCTCCCGACCCTTCATTCTATCCCTCTCCCTCTCTCTTTCCCTCTCCCTTTCTCTCTCCTTGTTCCTGTCCCCGCTGACTTCTGATCTACGTTCAGACTTGGACTTCTGTATGGGCTCTTCTTTTGTCTGTCCCTCAACAACCATGCTCTTGGATTCATCATCACTTTTCTTAGACTCCTTTGGCTTGTCAATATCTACCTTGATCGATGCACTCTTGGATCCACCAGTTTCTAAACTAACTGAAACAGGAGGTGCCTTTGAAACAGAGGCATTGTCATTAGCAGGATGGCTATGCTGTGAAACTTCCTGTCAAACAAAAATGATGACTGCTCATGAAATACAAGTTTCATGGAGAGATCATATAGGTAGAAGTATAAAATTATCACATTCTATTCATCCACTAATTCATCATTGGCTTTCCAATCACAACAAACAAGTTTGCCTTTACACTAATGATAAAGAACCACTGCCTTTAACCCCCCATCCGTTTTCTTTTGCCTCAACTAATGCAATAAGATTATGCAATGTGAGCAAATTTTGTGGGAGAGGGAAGAATTACCTTTGGAACTGGCTGAGATTTTGAATCCCATGACATGTTAGAAAATGTAAATGAATCACCATCCTTGCAAACTGGTATATACTGTGCTTTGGGAAGGCTGTAAAGGTGAGCTAAAACCCTACAAACTTCATCGATCCCTGATTTCTCTGCATCAAATGCCTTCCACCATGGTGGGTTCTCAGGAAGAGGTACCTGAAACCTGCGAGCAGCAGCATATACAACCCCGCAAGCCACAACCTCACTCTTGAATCGAACACACAGTGTTGTACGCAAACTGCATCAAATAAAGAGTTGAACAGAATTATATAACAAAATTAAACACTTAGTTGAGAGTATCATTGTGAGTGCCAAAATCCAACAAGAAGAAATCAAAATATCAAACCACAAACAGGAAAACCTTTTGGGAAATAGAGACATCCTAATATAGGTTTTAAATTAGTCCAGCAGCATCAACAATAAATAAACACCATTGTGTATCAAGTTCAACAACATCTAATCTATGCATCAAACTTAAAAAGTGTAATCAACAGCATATTTTTCTTTTTCCTCCCTTGCAGTGGCAGCTATAAGGCTTGATTCACTCGAGTGTTAGTAAGCCTTATTATGTGATGCTAACATTAAAATTTCACCACCATTGATAATTATACTTGTATCTTAATATGTGCTTAGAACTTCAAAAATACTGATAACCCATAGGCTTCCTCATACAATGAAAAAGAAAATCAACAAAGAAGAAGACATATTTAAAAATTTACACAAATCAAGGCAGATTTGACTCACCAAAAGCCAATAGGATGATTCAAAGTCTGTATGCAATTAGCTTCAAATTCCATGTCTATTAAACAGGTGTATTGTCAACAATACAGGAGACCATAAAAAACAATTGGACTTGGTCTGAAATATTTAACTTCTTCCTGATCAATTGGAATTTGAGAAATTTCTAGAAAAGTACCAAATTTAATGGTTTTTATTTTTTTACTGTTTTCCCAAAATATACTGCGTTAATCTCATGAAAAAACTGAGGTGTACCGAAGAAGATGGTTTTATTTTTATTTTTAATCTCTGCTACTTTTACTCTGTCTCCAGTAGCTCATTCACTTTTTGACCTAAAAATAGGCCTTTATATTCAATCCCATATTCATAGAAGTGCATGAAAGCAAGCATTTTACCACATAGCACCCACCTAGAAGGCAATATTTCTAATGGGTAATGGCTAACCAAACTACAGCAGTTCACCTGTTCAAAATTTTCAAACTGAACTAGATTGATTTACATGACACATTTTGTGTGTGTAATCAAGGTACAATCATTCATGAGTTATGTTGAAACTACAACAGCTAAAACAGGAATGGAGATCACTAGTAAATGGAACAACAAAAACGTATGATTTATAATGCCGGTAGAAGTACGTAGAAAAATTTCAGGGTAAATAAATAAATCAAATATCTAGTTAAGAGAATAGGTGATATGTACCTGTCATTTGCAAGATTCCAAGCTTCTTGCCTCAACTCCGGAGGTGTTTCAAGGGTCGCAAGGTAATTTGATATGAATTTATGGGGATGTTCCACATGACAAATGAAACCCATCTCTTTCAATATATGTCTTTCTGTTCTACTCAACTCCATCTTCAAGTCCGAATATTTCTGTCAAGAAAGAGAAAACAAATTTTTATGAGAACATGAAGGGAATCTTTACAGTATAGTCTCTTCGAGGCCAATTAAACGCTCATGCAGATGAGAAAAGAAAAAGAAAAAAGAAAAGAAAATTACAATGTTCTCAAATAGTATAAAAGTTAATAAACATAAAAAGCTATGGACCTATGGTTTAGCTTAAAAGTAAGAAGATGATAAACAAAAACAGCAGTCAATCGCAATTACAAAGAAGAAGCTTTCAAGTTCCAACCTTTGAAAAGTGGTCCAAATAATCAATGGGTAAGTTCTCCCTCCTACATTCCATTCTGTGGAAAACAATTATAACTTGTCTAGCTTTCCTAGTGCACTCCTCCAGTTTTGAGGCAAGCCAAACGCAACTAGCCGCAACTTTCTGCGAGGAATCATCAGTCGACCCACAAAATCCATTAGAACTGAAACAAAGTTGGCGGTAACAAATTAAGCTACTTGGAACTAAAATCAAACGAATTGCTACTGTGCTTATCTACAAAATAAAAAGCAAGAAAAGAAATACATGATAGACATTAAAATTCAAACATGGAACGCATGGGTGTGAGAAGGTAAAGCTGCTAGTTAAATCTAGTACAACGTTGTTGTATGTCAGAGGTACATTATCCAATCTTTTTACCACTCAAACATACCCTCTTTTCTTTTCTTTCTTTCTTTTTCTTTTTTGGTAATTACTCAAACATACCCTCTACTCCATTCAAATTTCACAGTTTCTAGGCACCCAAACAAAGGGTTGGCAGAAAATATATAAATAATAGCAAAAACACAAACCTTGACATTGAAGCGAGCAAACGACTTCTTGCAATAGAAACGGTGGAACAGAACCTGGCCGGTCGCCATTACAGCTTGTGGCCTGTTACAAATTAAAAGCTGTAAGTAAATGAAATATGAAGCAAAACAAACCATACATATATGTGTGTAATAAAAGGAAGAAAGTGGTACAATCGGAGCAAGATGCCGCTTTCTTGGATGAGATCGCAGCCATAGATTCTAAGAGTGGTTTCAGTGACTTCATCTATGCCGTCTTTCCTGGACGGTGAATTCTTGAGCTGCTCATCCGTGAGGTAAAAGGTGTCAATGGCCGTGTATATCATCGTCTTCGCAGTCGGTCACAGTTCCTAACAAAAGCTTCGATGGAAATTGGAAAGGAGGCTATAGATGATTTTAGAACAAGGAAGAGGGAGAAAGTTGAGAGCTTTAGCTGGAAACGACGTCGTTTGGCAATTTGGGTAATTTAATTAGGGCAAAACATTTGGGGAACGATCACTGTACGGATTTGTAGAGACTTCCACTTCATAGCTAAAACGACATCATTTTCTGCTTTTAACAAAGACAAAAACTCGTTTACCAAAAAGAACAAAGACAGAGACTATCTCTATACAAGAGAGTGAAGAAGAAAATCAATTTCCATTTGATCTTGGCTGGCTGAGCTCTCTCTAATCGATAAACTATCAGGTCAGTCTCTAATCAAATTCCTTTTGACCAATTCCATTCTTTTTTATTTTATTTTATTGGGTTGTTTTGATAACGGTGGTGTATTATTATATGCATGTTTTTCTCTTTCTTTTTTCTTGTTCTGCTGCATTGTTTTTACCGTGTGATTGGTTTGATAGTAATTTTGATAAAAATAATTGCAGTGCTATATTGATTAGAAGCATGAGTTTGTGTCAAAGTTTTGTTCTTTCCTTTTAGACTTTGGTACTGTTGAGGGTGTGCATTCTGTGCTAATTGATTAGTTTACGGAAAGAGTCTGGTTGATTTTAGTTTTGCAAGATTCTACCTTTTGGATGGATGCAACACAAAATGACTACGTGATGAATTCTGGGAAATGCCCATGATTGTTCTAACTGGGTGGAAAATTCTGTTTCCTTTCCTCGTCAGTTTTGTCAATGCAATCTTGGCAAAAATAGTGGTTTTTGAAAATCCTGCTTATTGGCACTTCTGCTGCGGCTTTTCATTAATTGGAGTAACCAAATTTCCGTATTCTGTCTTCTTACTGAGTAATCTGAAGGAGTGAACTAATAAGTAATCTATATAGCAGCACTTGTAAGAAAAACTATTAGTATTACTATTGTGAAGTTCTTTGCGTATTCACATCATTCTAGAATCTGCTTAGTGCTACTAAGTTACTTGTCAGCAAATTTTCAACTATACATTTGTTCTTGCAGCTTTCTCAACTCTACAACTATATAAACTTCGAAAGTCATGTGAAAAATATTATTTATTGTTTGGGAGAGCTGTGGTTGTGTGAGTAATCAAGAGAGAATGAGAAAGGAAACAATTGCAGTTCAATTGGAACTGGCAAAGAAGAGATGCAGAGGTGTGATAGACAGAATAGAGGCTTTGCCTGTTTTTACCAGCAAGATCAATGCTTCTTGCCAGCGTACTCTCTTGAAATTGGCCCAGTCCGAACTCAGCTTCCTTTGCCGGTCCTCATCTGCTTTGAATTCCCTTAGGTTTGTTCATTCTATGTACTCCCATTTTATTTTACTTGGTCTCTTCTATTATGTTTAAAACAAAATAAAGAAGAAAGATCAAAGAGAAAATAAGACATCTTGGATGGAAAATTGTTATCATACATTGAATAGTTAACATTGAACATTTGCTTGCTCTCTTGTTGAATGAATTTTGGTAGCCATTTTGATGAACATCAAATCAGAAATACCTTCCAGTTTCTTTTTTCTATTGGTTAAATTATAAGACTGTACCATTGGCCCATTGCATGAAAAGCTCTTTCCTACTTCCCTCTCTCAAGGAGAGACACGTGCAGCTTCCTGCAATTTACTGGAGAAATAGTAACATCTCTAGTGTCCAGCTCCGCCAACTTTGAAATTGCTCCAATTAAGCATCAGGGAGATTAAATAATTAATTAGTTTTCGGATATTAACTTGTGGTTAAAATATATTGTGTGCTTGTTTACTACCTATCTCTAGTATTTGATTCTTGTTTATTTTTAATTTTTTTGTTATTTATTAAAATTTTTCTTTCTATTATGACTTATCTAATTGTTTTATTAGCCCAATCACCAACTGCGTTCTTAATTTTATGCTAGTGTCAACATTGGTCACATTGAGGCAATTGTTTACATTCTGCAACAGCCTTTTATTACTGGAGTTTCACTTGTTTGCAAGCCAATTTCCCAGTCACCTACCACTAAAAAAGGACTGAAAAGTAATTCTTGTTCGAAAGGTGTCCATGTTGATATAGTCTGTACTCTCAGTGGAAACCCAGTCTGGATTCTTGTATCTGATAGGAACCCAAAGTACATTTTGTGGAATCAATCCAAAAAATATAAGGGCTTGAAATTCCGCATTGAGCAAGTTCTTGTTGCTGCGCGGTCTTCTGTTGCGCTGAAGCCTTCCTCAATCATAGTTTTCTTCTCAAATGGACTTAACAGTTTGGTGTATGAGAAACTGAAAGAAGAATTTGGCGCTGCTGAGCTGGGATTCGAATTTTCTGGTTTTGATTTTGATTTCAATGAGGATTCAGAAGGTGACTGGATTAATGTACTTGCCAGAACATATCGAGAGGCTTGCATACTCGAAATAAAGGTGTATGAAATAAGGCATGCTGTTAAGACAGAGGCTTTAGAATGTGATGCCAAAGGCTCTAGCCCAGCAGCTGCTGAGGCAGAGCTTTCAGAGGATCATATGGAGAGAAACATCGGTTTCTCCTTCTGCTCTCTTCTTTCAAGAATGGAAGTCTGCTCGTCAAATGTAAAAGATGCAGAATGTAATAAGCTATGGAACCTGTTGGGAGGAGGTGATTTTATAAATTTTGATACAACTGCTTTGATTGCTCTTATATCAGGAATCAGTAATGGTGCAACTGAAAAGATTTTGGCTACCCCAGAAGGTGAATTGAGGCAGCGATTTAAGGGTAACTATGAGTTTGTGATTGGACAGGTACGTTTTCAGTTCCAGTTTATGTTGGCAGCTACTGCATAGAATTTTCTCAATTTTTTTATTATTAATTTTCTTTTAATCTTGCTGGCAATGGATAAGAAATTTTGCATCTTTTTCTTATGTATGATTGCCACCTGGTGAACAGTTTGAAAGATCAGCTTAGAATATGAAAAGATCTTTGCCTGAGGGTAGTGCTTCTGGAAGCTATTTGATGTTTCATCATAAACAGCTTTCAGATAATTCACTATCTAAAAAGTTTAGAACTTTTGTGTGTTGGCTGGCAGGATTCATTGGTTGCTAACCCTTTTCCAATTTTTAGTATTGATCTGAGCCTGACTGGTACTTCAGCCTAGGGTGGTGGTGTTTTTTTTTTTTTTTTTTTTAAATGTTTAATGTCAAAGTGTTATTCAAATCATTTCAATTAACACGAATTCATTTAAATGAACCAGCATTGGGTTTTTGTTAATCAATCCACATATTACTCAGGTTGCATCATTGGTGCCTGTGTATACAGCGTGTATGCACAAAGTACTTATTTTGATCAATTACTTTGAGCAGTTTTACTGCTAAATCCTTTTTTGTTGTTTTCCTAATTCCTCTAGCTTTTCCAATTCTCCTTTGCAACAACTATGGTTAACCCTTTGCAGAAAAGTTTGTTTTGTTGTTTTCCTTTCCCAAGCAGAATCAGAAATTTAGAATGAAAATAAAATTCCTCTAGCTTTTCCAATTCTCCTTTGCAACAACTATGGTTAACCCTTTGCAGAAAAGTTTGTTCAACTTTTCCTTCTATTCAGATGACACCTTAGAAAAAAGATCTATAACGATGTGCATCAACCTGTTCTTTGCACAGATTTTGTATAATAGTCTATGATGCTTTGCTATGAGGTTTCAGTTTGTCTATTTTTCTTTTATCTTCCAGGTGATGTCTGAAATTCAGAATCCAATACATGTGGAACTGGGCAGCACTTTATCTGGAAAGAGAGCCATTATTTGCGAAAGTGTTTGTTCAGAGTTCAAGGATTTGGTAGCTATGTGTGGAGGATCTAATGAGAAGTTGAGAGCCACATATTTGCTTAAAAAACTCATGTGAGTTTCTGATTATTTGATTTTCTTAACAAATTGGTTGGATCTCCATTATTTTTGGAAGTAAATGGACAAACAATGTAAAGTTAAACTTGCAAATCCACATAAGGTCTCTTGGAAATCCACATAAGGTCTATAGTATTTGCTTCTTTTGTGGTCTGTGTAATAATCTAGTCTAGGAAGTTATGGTCCTTGTATGCACATTCTTAACAACTTGGTGTAGAGTGGTAGACTAACTATTATCAGGAGGTTGAGGTTATTTTGATTTGCAATGAAATAAAATTAGGCCCCTTTTTCCTCATGTTAGTATGTTATACAATGCTGGTTGCCTAGGAGTTTTGGCTCTATTATAGCTTTTTCAGTTAGATTGGGTACAATGAGGTCTTGTATCTTACTGCACCTTTTTGAAAATGAATAAGCTTTTGTGCATTGACATTGGTCAGAACTGAAACAGGGTAGTGCCTGACTGTCCCTCAGATCGGATGATGAGCCTCCCGACCACAAGGAAGATTGCATTGAAAAATAAGGTTGTCTTTGGTACCGGTGATTACTGGCATGCTCCTACTTTAACAGCAAATATGGCATTTGTGAGGGCGGTATCACAGACTGGGATGCCCCTGTTTACCATTGTGCATAGGCCTCGAGCCTTAACTGGCGACTAGTTATGTTGTCCTTTAACTACCTTTGAAGGTTACAGAATCCGAACCGTGCGTAGAATGATAGAACTTGTTGGATCTTTATGTATATTTATTAATAGCTTAGTGTACAATTTAGAGTTACATAATTGTATCAGCCTCCTAAATAATTGCATACATAAATGATCAAACCTCTTTACACCAAAAAAGCAGGCACTTGTCATGGGAAAAAGATTGTAGAAATTATAAATGAACTCAGAAAAATAACTGAAAGTCTGAAACCATGTCCTTTTTATTTGGAATTATGTTGCTTCTATTGCTTTTACCATTTATCTTTTTTAAGGTATAGAAAGTATTGGTAAAGGGTCAAACTTAAGTCTGTTTGTTTACCAACCTACTTAAAAATTTTGTTGGGCAAGTAATCTCTTTTTTTGCATCATCTAATTGTCTCCTTACCAGTTCTCAGCCAACAATATGCAATATAATACAGAAAAAAAAAATTGCATATTGTCAATTATTTCTTGTTCACACCATCAGAAGAAAAGAAAAGTAGATTCAGATTCAGCTATTCAGCCGTTCTAGGAAAGGGAAAGAAACTTAAAAAAAAAAAAAAATTGTCAAATTGTTGCTGCTAATGCATAAAACGGAAAAGCAACAAGCTTCCCATGTGAAAATGGCAGAACAAGTACCAAAACTTATCAAGGAAAAAAAAAATTTGAATCACAAAAGTAATATAATGGTACAAGAAATTTTATAGATTCCCAGTTGAAAACAGAAAAGTGCAATGATGGAACTTAAAGCTTCATTCTGAACTTACAATTACTAGCTTTTATGCTGATGAAATCATTAGAAGTTAGACTAGCAACCACCAGCATGCATCCTCCCAAGATCCTAACCTTCCTCAACTTTAACCTTCCAAGTTTGATTGCTACCGGTGCATCGACCTTAAGATCCAGAGGGATGGAGCCTGTTTGTTGTTGATCCTGCAGTGCTCTCATCAGAGTGTTACCAGATTCTGTTTGGCCAGTCAAGGCCACGTTAAGAACGGTTTTGTTCTGGTGACCTTGATAGAAATTTGGCAGTGACCCTTGACAAAGCTTTGTGTTTGTGTACCAAACGCTCAACTGTCCACCTTGTTCATAGTAAATTCCAATTTTCTTGTTTGGATTGTTGGCTGTGATCTTCACATCAAATTTAGCATACAGTGTCATATCGAAGTTGAGCCTTAGGTCGCTGATTCTTAAGCTATCAATGGAGTAGTTGGGAAGCTTTGGCTTGAAAACCAGGTAGAGAATGCAAACCGTGGCCCCAATGATAATCAGCAGGAGAACAATGAGGCTCACTGTCCAGCATATGCATTTGCAGCAACAGCTATTCTTCGGTGTCTTTGCAGGGATCACAGGAACAACTCTAGGCTGCAATGGAGAAGAAGTACGCTGAACTGCAGCGCCTTTGTCCAAGGTTGACAGAGGATTACGTGCCACTGGAGGCGCTGTTGGCTGTGCTTCCACATCTACAGAGGGATGGATCCTTTGATGGTCTGCCATTAATGTTGATTGATGTTGTTGTTCTTTCTCAAATGTATGAATTGAAAAGCTTTGCAAGAGAGCTTTAGATAACATATTAATAGCCTTGGAATCTTCATTTTCATGGCATTGTTTAATTGACTTTCTTTGCTGTTCATAGGATAGGAGGAGGTGATTTGGGTTGGAGTCTCACCTTACCTTACCTAATCATCACATATACAAGCTCAATACGTCTACTATATGTGGGTTAGTTCAGCTAAGCAATAAACTATTTCTACAAACTTTTTGTCTTCTTTTGTCTGGACTTAATTGACCTTGCTTGAGGAAGGGATTTGCTGTACATTTCTTTAGTTTGTATTAAAAGACGGAAATAGAACAGTTTTTCATAATATTCAAATGAAAAGGTTGAATACGTTTTTTCAGTTGGAAATGGGTTTTTGATTGGCATGTGAAAACTGTTTCACTGGTGACCCACCAATAAAGAAAAATATTGGTATCAGATTTGGTATGGGCCATGTGCCTTTACAACATATTCGGCACATGTCACTTACAACATATTCGGCACATGTGACCATACGAATATGCATGTGAATGTGAAAACTCTTTTTTCACAAAGAAAAAGAAAAAAAGAAAAGATTTAAAATTACTTAAACAATTATATATATATATTTTTTTTTTCTCTCATTAGATACTTGTTGTTTAGAATTTATTCCAAAAAACACATATTTCTTATTCAATATTAAATATGCGTTATTATGGATGAATCAGTAATTTTCTATCTGGATTCGTCCAGGACAATGCATATTCAATATTAGATAGGCATGATAAAACTTTTTCGCACCCATTTAACATTGGATACGCGTTGTCGTGGATAAATTCCAGATAGAAAATCCCTGGAAGAATTAATATATATATATATATATATATATATATATATATTATAGAGTGGAAATCATTCCAATAAAGATTTTGTTACCAGGCAATCCCGATGGAGAATTATGAATACACTAGATCAAGCCTTCATCAACAAATCCAATTTTTTTCAAATTCTTTATTTATCCCATGATCTATATAAATAGAAAATTAATGCTTGGTACCCAGCCAAATTGTTGTTAATTCTTGAACAGTAAACTAGAAGACATACATTTTGATTACCAATCCCAGATCGCAGATCTAATGTTTTGTTTCAGGATACAATAAAAACAAATTTCCATTGTGCAGATATTTGTTGTGTTTAGTAATCACTTTGAAAATTGAGATTGCAAAGACATGATTTAAGATGTGTGTTAGCATCTTTGCAAGTAGAAGAATTGATTCATTATGGCAATAGCAAAACAAGCCTGTGCTTGACAACATGTTGCTCTGTTGTTCATCAGTTTGAGACGATATCAGTTTTTCGGCATGTGGATGACACACCGCAAACACTTTCCCTCTTTCATGAGATTAAAAGCTTCATTGATATCCTCAAATTGTAGGTCGTGCGTTATGTATTCATCAATCTGGATTGCCTGCAATATCATATAATTTGAACAATCAACTCACAATCTTTTCTACTAGGAAGGACCATGAAGTAGACGTTAGTTGTTTCACAACACAGCACAGCACAACACAACACAACACAGTAGAAGCATTACAACTCATGCATGCCTACTGTACCATAACTTGATTTTAGAAACAACTACAACAAAACCCAAGCATTCATATCCCTCATACAGAATTCGAGATTGAATTTAGTGATCTGAAATGAAACACAAATTTGTATGTCTGACTTGCCCTTTGCTAAATCTAGATTAAGATTTTAAGTAAGGACCACATATATTATAGGTCTTTGCTGCATAAAAAACTAATACTTTTCTACCCATGTAAGCACATAGTATTCAATAAAAGTAATCTTTCCTACTTGAGCACAAAGTAATTTGCTGTTAATGATGGAAAAACATTAACAAATAAGATGAAAAAAGAGGTAATGAAGTTATCATATTTATTGTTACCTTCTCGGTGTACATGTCTACCAATGAAGGGAGGTCAGATTTGGGTTTCCATCCTCCAAATAGGGTTCCTTTCAATGTTCTTCCCGTAAGAAACATTGCATAATGAGCTGTTATTTCTGGTTTTACTTTTGGCACACCAAGTGTAACAGTCAAACCCCATCCCTACAACAAAACAAAAGCAAAAATAAAGCCAGGCTTTATAATAAATATATTAAGCAGCAGGTAGACCCGAGATATTCAAAGAATTACATCGCAACATGACTGCAAAGCAGTGGTTATCATTCCGGTATCACCTATACATTCGAATGAGTAATCTGCCCCTCCATCTGTCATATTCTTAATAACCTGAAAACATATGGCATATAAATTGTCAAACAAATTAAACTTCATATTTTTATCTTAAGTATGTGTTTATCAGTGTGCCAGTAGCAACAAAATTTCAAGCAAAATACCAGAACAGGAGAAGTTGGTAATGCTTTTTCAATTTAGCCATTCATTATTCATTTCTGTTGCATTGTATTTGATTAAAGAAGCAATAAGATAGTAATTCCCATCATCTCAACCAATTAATCAATAAGACAGAAATCCCCACCACCTCATCCACTTATGTAACTTGATCTCTGTGTTTGGTCTTTCATGCTACCTATTAAATGTTTGTCTGCTTTTGCATTGCATTAAGAGGTGGGATTGGGAATCTTATTTTTCCCGTTTAGTTGAACAAAATACCTGTTGAATTGGTTCAATATGGTCATCTGGGTTGACAAATTCTGTAATTCCAAAAACTTTTGCTGCAACAATAAAAGAAACATTATTGACCAGGAGAGCACTCTAAATTCTTGAAACTTAATAAATCCAGATTCAGAAATAGTGAAAACCATAATACCTTTTTCACTTTTTTCAGGATTAGTATCTACACCAATTATTCGGAATGCTCCCCTTATCTTAGCACCCTGTGCAACCTATCAGCAAAGAAATAGTTCCAAGACCATATATTACTTTAAAATCATCGCAGCGTGGCCAGGGGTGGGAATATACATAGTGGTAAATCTGTCACCAAGTTTTCAGCACTTACAGAAAGGCCCACAGTTCCAAGACCATATATTACTACAGTTGATCCTTTTGTTATATCAGCAACATTCCATGCCGCACCCAAACCTAATGCCATACTTCCATTTGTTAGGAGGTTTACTATCTATCCCTCAACGACGAATTCTCATCTCTTTTAATATTTCATATACAGGTTTCTAGCCCTTCTATCCACCAGGGATAACAACTTAGTCTTAGCATTTGCCAACTTCAAATAATTGTTTCAGTGTCATTGGTACAAGCTTTCTAAATTCAAACTGTTATAAACTAATACCAATTTCAGAAAAAAAAAATTACTGGCTGGCTATATCTATGTGACTATGTGTGTGCAAATAAAATATATTTTGAGAAAACAACAGAAACAGAGAGCATGACTGAATGTGATTTGATGGCAATTCATTGATAGAACTGTACCTGCAGCTACTCCACAGCTCAAAAGGCATATTTTCTCTAGAGGCACAGCCGGGTTAATTTTAACAGCACAACCAGAGTGCACCACAGTATATTCACTAAAACTTGAAACTGCACAATAATGATAAATGGGCTTCCCTTTGATGAAGAAGCGCGTCTTCTGATCGCTGTGCATTAGTCCTCTCCTCTCCAACCCAAGTACTTGGCATATGTTGCTTTTACCTGACTTGCACTGTCTGCATGTCTGGCATTCTCCAGTGAATACTGTAAGGACATGGTCCCCCTTACTAAATTCAGTAACACCCTCCCCCACACTTTCAACAATCCTGCAAATTTTGGTACAAGAACATCAAAATCTTATAGATGAGTGTTTAACAAACTATAGCATTATGGACTAGCTGGTCATACATGACCAAGTAGGCGAAACACATTGAAAATTTTTGTAACATATAAAAGGGCCAATGGTTACTCTTACTTATCATCATACACATTCTAACATATAAAGGAATGCTGATCTAAGTGGAAATTGGAAGAAAACAATTGCAAATGTGGTCCTATGATTGAAAATCTCTTTCGAGTTTGTAATTGCATGAAAATTATTTAATCATCCATGGGGGAGAAAACATCAACAACATTTTAACTACATAGAGGACAGATGAAGAAGTTACCCTGATGCTTCATGGCCAAATATCCGAGGAAATATAGACTGCAAAATGAAGAAGAAAAGTCAATTTGGTTAGAAAAATCAGATCCGTTAATCTTGAGGTATGATAGTGGAGTGAAAAGAGTAGATGAACTTTCCCAATGTTCTTCAGCTTCTCAATGAGGGACCAGGTGGACATGCGTATATACATACAATATAAAAGAACCTACTTCGGAACCATCAGATGAAATTCCATTAAAAGGAAAGCTTCACTGTATGATATGATTGAAGCAAACTCAGTTGCAAAATGGGTCTAAGTTTTTCAAGCAAAAGCAGAATATATACATGTAGATATACGGCATGTTTTGTAAACTACAGTACCAAAAAGTCTAAGCACCATTTCATGCATATGGCTGAAATAGAAAATAAAATCTACCGACATCGATTCTTTAAATTTAGAATCTTGTTTTATCCTAAAAAAGAGATATCATTAATTAGAGACAATAAGCTGAATAAAAAGAAGAAGAGGGAGGGAGGGAGAGAATACCTGGAATTCCCAAGCGGTGAGGTCAGTGCGGCAGAGAGAGGTGGAGACAACTTTGAGCCTTATCTCCATAGGTTGAGGAGGACTCACTTCCACCTCCTCTATCACCAAAGGCTTTCCAGCTTCCCATGCCACCGCAGCTTAATTCATTTTCATGTTTCAACATCAAAAAACTATTACAAACAGAGAAATTCAAATGGGTTTCAATCAACTGCAAAAACTAAGCAATCCCAATATGTATTTTTTTTTGTTGTAATTAAATGAATGAATATACATACCTTTGCAGGTAATGGAGGAGGATGACATCTGCTGAAGAGAACGTTTGTTTTCCCAGAAAATACAACACTCTCTGTCTTTGAAAAAAACAAGTGCNCAAAGGCTTTCCAGCTTCCCATGCCACCGCAGCTTAATTCATTTTCATGTTTCAACATCAAAAAACTATTACAAACAGAGAAATTCAAATGGGTTTCAATCAACTGCAAAAACTAAGCAATCCCAATATGTATTTTTTGTGTTGTAATTAAATGAATGAATATACATACCTTTGCAGGTAATGGAGGAGGATGACATCTGCTGAAGAGAACGTTCGTTTTCCCAGAAAATACAACACTCTCTGTCTTTGAAAAAAACAAGTGCTCCAACAAAAAGAAATAAAGAGGGGAAACAAGTGGTAGTTGGTTGGTGCAAAGTTAAATACCCCACCAACACTTCAAAACTTAACACATGATTACCACCTGCACATGATCACCTCAATTTTTATTTAGATTATAATTAATTTCTATTTTACAAATGATATTAGATTCTGAAAGTTTTATAACGGTTATATATCAAGTATACTTTAAGACTAATTTAAATGATAAAACTACCTCTGAAAAATAAAAGAAACAAATGCACTCTTCGCAACAAAACACTAAACTTCTATGCTTGCTGAGATTTTTTCTTTATAAAAACTATAACAAAAAATATAAACGATAGAAATATAAAAAAGTTTTATTTATGTTACTAGATTTTCTGCTGTGAGTGGAGTTGTGATTTTAATATGTTGGTCTGCCAACTAATGGATTGACCCATTATGAACTTGTTATCTTAACAGGTTTTAACGGGTTGATTTGTGAAAACTCATTAGATCCATTAATCTTTAATGACAATTTAGTTATTTAACTAAAATAATCTAAAGAAATGAAAATATGGTTGAAATTGAATATGTTTATGTATTATTGTTATTTCAAACAATATTGTTTTAGATTTTTATTATTCATTTGTAGAAGGATTTAAGTATTATGTTTTTGTTATTTTTTTTAACATGTATTAAATATGTTGGTTTAGTTTTTATTTTTTGTTTGTAAAATAATACAAATATTTTATGTTAGTCTGTGCTTCATTATTTTTTAGAATAGACTATGAACTATAAATCAAATATATTTTTTTATTTATTTTTAAATAATTTTGAAAATAAGTTTAATATGTTAACGGGTTACACGATAATTTCATGAACGAGTTTGGGTTTACATATTTCGACACAAAAATTTAACGGGTCAAGTTTGGATGAGAGAATTTTAAAACGAACACAAATACTATACAACACGACACGCCACGTTGTCAGATCTAAACAGCAGTAGCAACAACAACTACAGCAGCAACAACGGCAGCAGCATTAACAACAATAGCAACAACAGTAATGCTAAGACATCAAGTTACTTACCAGTTAGTGTGATAAAAAGTTGTGCTATCAATAATTTTAGATTAATTGCTATTTAGTATTCTTTAGTTTGGAAAAGTTGTATTTTTTTTATTCAAATTTAAAACATTCAATTTAGGCCTTTATATTTCAACATTTTGCATTTTTCACTAATTGGATATTTTTTAAACCGTGATTAATAGTTTGAGGATATTCAAGTGCAATTGTTTTAATTTTTTTTTTTAAATTGAGGGTTTAAATTGCAATAAATTGCATTTTAATATAACATAAAACCTTTAATGACTTATAAAAAAAAAGTTATAAAAGATACGTTGATACTATTAGTTTAAGCTTTTAAGAGAAACGATAGTTAAACTTAATAAATTTGGTATTAAAGCCAAAAAAATTTGGAGTTGTAAGTTTGGTATTCAACAGTTCTAAAAAAATAAAAAACTCAAATTAAACTAAAAAAAAACAAACCTACATTTGAAAAAGATAAATATAAATAAATGATAATTTATTTTTTATTAGCCAAATTTTTTTAAAAAAATGATAATTAAACTTAATATTAGTCAAAAACTCGATTGAATGCAAATAATTGAAGTTGTATAGGCTGAAATTGGAAGGTTATAAATTTGAAAGCCAAAAATGTAACTTTGCGAAATAGAAAAATACTAAAGTGTAATTAACTTATTATTTTATTTGTTTGAATTAAATTATATTTATCATATTTAGTTTATATTTAATAAACTAATGATACGCCAATTTGTTAAATTATTATTTTTTATTTGACATTGGAGGTGAGGGATTCAAGCTATGAATCTTTATTGAGAACGTAATGGCCTTACTATTAGGTTGTCCTGAAAAGGAAAAACTTGATGTTTGTGACACGGCTATGTATTCTAAAATAATAATATATATATATATTTTGAAAGGAAAATCACATAATAAAGTTTGAAGAAATAAAATTTATCTTTTACATATATTAGTTATGTAATAATAAAACAAATAATAATCATTTAATATATATATTTTTTTAAAAGTACGGTTAATTTTAACTGACTAAATATTAAGTACTTTAAAACTAAATGATTTTTAATAAACTTCAGTATCCAAACAAATTGGTCACTATATATTCGCCGATGTTTTTTTCTCTCTTGGGTTCAAGCCCTAATTTTGACTCAAATGGGGGAAATGCCGAACATATGCAAGATTGCTAATTTGGTTATCTATTGCTTTAATTTCATTTGCATTTTATGTCTTTTGGTCCTGTCGTATTGGTCTGTTTTTATTTTCTTTTGTACTCCAAGTGGAACGGTGTAGTTCCATTTAGTTAAGAAAGATAGTTTGTATCATTTTTCTCATGACCGACACGTATCTGTTGTTAAGAATGAACAGTATTCATGCTCTTTGTCATCAATATCTCAGGCATAATGTTTTTGGACCATCTATTTGTTTTTGGTAAAAATAATGTTTTTGCACCATCGTTATCTGTAAAAGAAGCTCGATTGCTTCTTGAAATGGATAAATTGATTGGGACTTCCTGTAATGACACACTTTTTCTCCAGTCAATATTGTCTTAAATTAAGCCATCACACTAAGTTTTTGGTCAGATTTTCTAAAAGGTCACCCATCTCAAAAATGCTCCCACTGGAGCACGCTTAACTCCAGAATTCTCTCTAACCCTGAAGCCAAACGCTTTAAAAAAGTCTTGATTGTTAAGAGAGTGCTCACTTTACATTTGAACTATTACCATTTGACACTCTTCCACACCCTGGCGATGTGGGATTGGACACCAATCTTTGCCAGTAAGGTAACCTGCCAGTGCCCCTCACCTGCACTTGCCCACACTTACTCTGGCTCTAGATCCTGGTCGTCACACTTCCTACCTCAACAACATATATCTTATATATTATAAAAGGTAATGGGAAGCCAAATGAGTTTCCGTCTTTTTTCATCGTCTATAGTTCTTTTTCTTTTTTCCTCTACATAGCAAAACCGATGTTGCTGTTAATTTTTTTCATTTCTATCTTATAATTTTCTCATGCATTTTAATTCTCTTTATTTCTATTTTCTACTCCATTAATCAAAGATTCGAAAAGGAGGAAGATTGATCGCTCATCTGGTAAGAAAATTTTTCCATTTTTTTCTTATTTTTTTTCTCTTTTTTTTTCTTGACCATTTTGTTGTTTGGGCATTTGTGGGTTTGTTTCGGATTTTGTGGTTATGATAGTGGGATTGTTTCACCTTTGAAGCATATCAAAGGTCCAGTATTTTTGTTTTTTTTTTTTTTTTTACAGTTTTTTTAATATTTTTCATCTTTGTTTTTCTTTTGGCTTTTTATTCTCTGGAAATCCTAAGTTTTTCAATTAAAGATTTTTTGTTTATGTGTTTTATGATTGTTTGTGTTATTATAGCTTAAACGACATACCATCATTTAAGGAAAAAATTGAGAGATTGTTTCAGTACAAAAAGAGTAGTGGAGGAAAAAAACAAACAGTTTTAGATTTATATTAGAAAAAAAAAATTCTTTGATTCCATTGGTTAATCTGCAATCTGCTGAGAAAAAATATATATATATATATATATACACATCCTCTAAATACGATTCTAAAATTTTTAGGTTTTGTCGACTTGGTAAGTTTTTTTTTTTCATTTTATTTATTTATTTATTCTTGTTATTGTTTAATGTGATGGGTTATTATGCTAGGTATTCAATTTGAATCAAAAGATTTTTTGTCTTGCTAGAGAAGAATGAGAAATCAAAGAAGTAATAGTGATCATCATCTGAAATGAAATAATAAAATTGAGAAAACAATATGGATCTAAGAAGTTTTTAGGTGGGTACTAGTTGCAATTTTTTTTTAAGTGTTTTTAATAGTATAATTTTTTCTATCTTTACGTTTGTTCACAAAAAAAAAAAAAAAACTCTATCTCTACATTTGTTTGTGATGGTGTCAAAGAAAAATTATCGCAAGTAAATGTCTAATATTTTTTTTCCTCTTTTGCTTTAGAGGATTTATGTGTTGGATTTGAAAACTTAGCTTTTGGGAAGAAAAATCACCTTTGACAAAGTCATGTATAAGAGATGTAGGATATATATTATCATTTTGTCTTTTATTCTTTTTCTTTTCAATATTCTTTTTTAGGTTTCTCTTTTTTTACTAGTTATTTCTTTTTTTTAAATGGTGCAGGGTTTTAACATGCATGTTCTACGATAGTAGTTTATATATCTGATTAACTATACTTACAAGCTACAAATAAACTATAATACAAAGTTTCATGTCTGGAATAGAAAAATGAAAGACTGAGGAAATAGAAGGTTTGACTTTCTTTCCTGATATTATTATGATTTGTCTTCACTTTTTTTGATCTTATTGAAAACACATTTTAGTGTTAAAATTATAATAGTAGTGGGTTTTCTTATGTGATGTTTTAATGAAAATTGTAAAAACAAAAATGTAAGTTAAAAATGATAAAGCATAATTTTTTCGAATTCTTGTGAATTTTGTAGTTTTGACTTTGATATTTTGTCTCGCTTTGTATTATTTTGTTTTTCCTTCTAATATTTTGTCTGTGACCAAAAAGAACTATAGCTCATGTTGTAGTTCAGTTGATGATTTCTTTTTGTTCATATTAGATTAAATTGCCTATTAACTGATTTGCTTTATTTAATTTTAAATAAATAAATCATGTGATTATGTAGTTAGATGTTTAGATTGACAATTAACATATACTATATTTAAGAATTGAACTTAAACATGCATGAACATTAAATGTTTAATTTGTATATTGGTTTATTGTGTTATTCTGGTGAATTTTTCTTCAAGTAAAATGAGAAATTTTAATTTGACAAGTGGCGTGATGCTGAAACTTATGATGCGAAAACAAAGATATGAGGATGTTGGCTCCTTTAGGAATGAGAGATTGTTCAACCATAGTGCAGATAATGGTTTGAGAATTGCGCTTAATTTTTGTGGTGAGCTTAATTGTATTGTATTATTTTAAAATAACTATTTGTGTTTCATTCTTTTTATAAATTAGTTTTNAAATTAGTTCTAAGAGTAAAAAGTCTATGTAAAGCTGTAGGTAGAATATGTGAGAAATTAACTGTTAAACTTTTTGGTGGTGGAGTTTGTCTTGTAACTGGGATCTAACAAGCTATAAGAATTTTAATTATATATATTCTTGCATCTTTCATGGCCAAATGTATTAATTGATTTGATTTAAAAATTTAATTGATCTGCTGAAGCTTTTTCCAACAAATTAACTTGTCAATTAGTCACCATATTGTAATAACAAGCATCGGTTTTTTTCAATATTTTTGGCTGTGTTATGATATTAGAGAAAGTGAAGGCCAAACATCCAAATGTTACATGTTGATTTNTGTGAAAGATTGCTAGATAAACTCTCTTAATTTATATGTAGCTAGCTTTAAAAGTTGTAAAGTTTTGATTGACAAAAAAATATAGACAAATCATTTTAGTAAATTGATCTTGTTTAGCATTTAAATAAGCTCATGTCTAATAGATAGAAAGTGATGCGATGTAAAATGCATTTCATAATATTGAATTTTACATTAAAATATTAAAATTTAATGATCAAACTGGTTATATTGCAATTTTAAATGATACCTTCTGCAACTTAGAAACAATTCTTTTTTATCAAAAACTTAATTTTACAAAATGTTTTTTTCCAAAAATATAATTTTATAAAAAAAAATTATTCTATTACAATTTTCTACAGCAGTTTAATAAAACTATAAACAAAACTTTTGATTCAAAGTTATAAAATATAAGTATAAAATTATTAAAAAATTTAAAACATGCATAAAAATATATACAATTTTCGCGTGCACTAATATGTGCGTGCAATTGCCGCATAAAATCTAGTATATAATGTATATGTATATGTACGTACACCCATTATTCCTCTTTGGATTGCTGATCATTGGATTGCTGATTATCATTGCCACCAGTGATAATCTTGCCACTGACATGATCGATATTCACGATCAACGTCCTAATTCTGTAGCTTGGAAAGAAAGCCAAATACCACCACCTAGGGCTCACGGTCGAAATCCAACTCGTCGAGGTCGGCAAATATTGAAGACGAGCAGCGATGCAAACCAACTGCCACCACCTGCACACAAACACAAGAAACCACCGCCAAGCTCCTCCAGGCCGCCGCCTCGGCGCAGCAATTAAAACGTATGCGTTTTAAATCTTGCATTGAGAAGAATCAAAAGGTGGTAAAAAAAAACTATTGCATTAAGAAGAAGCTTAGACAAATTGTAAAAATTCTTAATTTTTACAAGTTACTTTCTAAATTTCCTGCTTTACTTGTTCTGCAAAAACATGCCATTAACCTTTGCTAAAGTTTTGATCCTTATATCCTGATTTCTGTTTCTCCATTTCATGAGCATTTACTCGTTTTAGCTATCCTTGAACAACTGCTTCCTATAGATGACAACTTGATTAGAAATCCTTTATAATTTTAGAGATGTTCTTAGCATATAAATAAAACTGGGAAACAGATCTAATTACTTAGGCTGTCTGTGGATATGGAAACTGATAAATCTATCTTAAGTGCAAATTTTATCAACAGTTTGCCCTAGTTTATTTTTTATTTTTATATTCTCTCTCTCTCTCTCTCTCTCTCTGTGTTTTTAGAGTCTGACTGTTTGATTTCCTTCCTCTAATTTTATTTTTCTTTGTGTTGGCTCTGACTCTGATCATCAGAATAACTTTTTCATGTTGGAACAGTAATATCCTTGAAGTAATTTTGTTGAAAAATCAACATTCAACATTGTTGCTGTCTAATTGAAATTCTATTTTATATTCTTGATAATGCTTACCTGATGTATCTCTTATAGGTGGAAGATTTAATGGAGGTCGGTGCAAATATAAGTACTGGACTTAGGGTTCGTCCAAGGACACGAGAAGCACTCAAGTATAGCATCTGGTGCATGTAATATGTATTTGAAAAGAATATGGGAAAAAGAAAAGGGTGAAATTTTAAAACGAAATAATGCAGTTGTTACCGTTTCTAAGTTCTCCAGCCAAAAAGATTGTTGTTCCAGATCCACAGAACTTTTCATTTATTTTTCCCTGGAAAGGTTATTAGAGATGGAAAATTCAAGTCAGAAAGGAAACATTAATAGAAATTGTATGTTTACAAATTACAAAAGCTGTCTCAACCTAATCACCAAACAAAAGACAGTAAAATGGTTTTCTCTAAAGTCCACAGAGGAAACCTAATGGAATGACGGTGGCAATGGTTATATTGACAATAATGAAATAAAGATTGCAAACCATGATGATCTTAAATCAACATTCACACTCACCCAAGAAATGATAAGTAATCAGGAGTTAGAATCGAGTAGAAATTAGGAGATTATAAGACAAGTGTTGAAATAGGTGATATGCATTTCTAGAAGATTATAGAAATTGCTTAAGAAATAGATTTCTAGAATTATCTAGAATATCATAGAGACTAACATCTAGAAAAATGTAGTGTAGAACCATGTTAGAAGAATCTAGAAAAATGTAGTCTAGCACCATGCTAGAAGAATCTAGAAAGATGTAATCTAGCACTATGCTAGAACAATCTAGAAAACTCAAAGATGTATATAAATAGGAAGCCTAGCTTCCATATGTAATAAGAAACAACAACAAGAAAGAACAATTACAAAAAGCAATAAGCCTTTGCTATTCAATCTATCTACTAGTGTCCCATATTTCCTTTTTCAAGTAAACCTATTATCAATTGTTCTTCATATTCATCAATCAAACCAAGAATATCCATCTATTCAACCATCAAAAACTAACAGTGGTATCAGAGCCTACGTTCTTTCATCAATTGGGCGTAGTTATTTTCATATATCATGGCCGACAATTTCCGCTCAACAATCCCAGTTCCAGTTTTCCATGGAGAGAACTATGATTTTTGGTCTATCAAAATGACCACATATTTTAAATCCCAAAAATTGTGGTGTATTGTTAGTGAGGGCTACACTATCCCTACTGACATTACCACTCTAAACAATACTCAAAAGAAGGAGCTTGAGGAGAATCAACAAAAAGATTCTCAAGCATTGTTCGTGTTGCAACAAGCTATGGCAGATGAAATTTTTCCAAGAATTATGGGAGCTAGCTACCAGTGCTAAGGAAGCATGTGATACACTACAGAAGGAGTTTCAAGGCAATGTAAAGGTACGTGCCATCAAAATACAGATTCTAAGAAGAGATTTTGAAAATTTAAAAATAAAGGACAATGAGACTGCTAAAGATTACTACTCAAGAATAAAGGAAGTAGTAAATCAAATGAGAGCCTATGGAGAAAACA
>QANX01002061.1:243027-282130 GCA_003254975.1 Ochetophila trinervis | reverse complement strand
AACACTCATGTACATGTCTAGTAAACACGAATAAAACACGACAAGAATACCACACGACACGAATACGGTTCAATATGACACGTTATCAGGCCTACATTTTTTGGCAGTTACGACATACTTACACTCCCTTGGAAAAAATAAAATTTGAATGCCTTCCCGATGTTCATTTTGTTCGGTCAAAATATGCCTGAAAAGATAAGACAAAAATCTAACTTTTTAAATTGGAATCAAAGAATTTGGAGTTCATTAGGTCATCCAAAGTGTACTAAAAATCTGTCTGATGGACATTGAAGATATAAAGGAAAATGTCTTTGCCAACTAGGATGCCACCTATAGATGGATATTGGAGATTGTCACATCATTACTTTCCAGCCAGGTATATATTTATTGCCACATCATATGCCACTTAGGAAGTCAACTTGTTCAAATTATATTAATTAGGATAATAATTGGAGAATGAATTAAAGTAGAAATTAAATTTGATTCCTAAAGAAATATGGATTGTTTTCTTATCTAAGTGTGAATGTGATAGTCTTTGGAGGGCACCAATGACTTAAATAACCTTATAGTGCTGGCCATACGAAAGAAATTTAGGAGATTTGATTTTGATATATATTTTATCTCCTATTATATTGGAATATTAGATTTAGGGTTAGATAGTAACTATAGAGTTTTTTCTATTTTAACTAGTAAAATTTTTCCTATAAATACTATGCACCTTAAAGCTATATAGAGACATTCATTCAAGGGAATCAAGGAGGGGAATTTAGAGAGAAAAATCAGAGGCCTAAGGTCTCAAATATTAAGTTTTTATATTTAGTTTTGAGGATTTTTAGAAATGAGATTTTGGCTACACAATAGTTCTAGAGCAAAGGAGAATTTCCGCCAGCACTAGTGGAGGAGTTCAATCTTGTTCTTGAAGCATATTTGGATAAGCAAAAGAAGGAGGAATATAGTAGAAATTCAGTAGCCATCAACTATTGGATTTGTTTTCTCTTTTCTTAATTCTCTTTGTTATTTAATAAATGTTTCTTTTTAAATATTTAATGGATATTCTTAAGAACATGTGTAAATTAAATTTCTATAAAGATTATGTGGTAGTCCTATTATGACTATTTAATTTTTAATGCATGTTTGGTTTTAATTCATATTCATTGTTAATATTTCAATGTAGTTCTTAATGCTTTCATGAAAATGTGGATAGATCTAATATTATATTGGCTTAGGAATAATGGATATAATATGCAAGGGCAATGAAATACATGGGAATAGGAATATTGCATGCCTTAGTGACAATTTTGACAAGAGCTTATTGGGTTTGCATGTCTTAAGACTTAAATTTCGGTGTTTAGATTAGGAATAATTAAATACATTGTGCTTGCTTGATGGGATGCAATTTATATATATTTTATGTACCTTAATACTTGATTTGAGCATGTTTTATTCACTTAAAATGGATTAATTTGTATTTTTCTATGTTTTAGGTGAATTTGAGCTTAAAGAGCTAAAAAATAAAGAAACAGTTGTAAAATCATAATTAAAGAGAAAAAAAATGAAGAAGCAGTGGCAAAACCGTAATTAAGTGGACATTGGGAGCACTGCAGTGCAGCTCAGGTGCATTTCCCAGGCGCCTGAGTGGGCACGAATTTGGTCATTTTTGTGTGATTTTATCAGTTTTAACCTTAGGTTTTAGTATAAATATGTTTCATTAGTGTTGTAAAGAGGAGAGCCAACTTTTAGACAATTTTTACCATTAAAATTGAATTTTTCTCTCAAAGTTGTGCTTCTAATCTTCTATTCTTGGGTAAGAATAATTCTAAACTAGTTATGCAATTGTGAGATTTATTTTTATTTCAATCCAATTTAATCATTCAATTTATGTTCTTCTATGTTTATTGTTTATATTTTCAATTTCTCATAATTATAATTTGGATTCGTTATTTTTATGTGAGATTGGATTATTGCTAAATTGAATTCTCAATCGTATTGGATTTTTAATAATTAGTAGCAAATAGACTTTAATGGTTATGATCCCAGTTTCTGTTAATTGTCTATGAAAAATATAAATTAGATTAAAACTTTGCAGAGTTTGTCTTTATTTGGCTTTTCTCTTGTTCTTGATTATTTTCAGTGATAAATTCAGGTCACGTTGATTCTAAATTTAATTTCAGAATTTATAACTAATTCATGATCATATCTGGATTAGTTTATTTTAGTGAGAAATATAGAATAATTAGGCCGTGCCAATTATTTATGCCGAACTGAATGAAGAATTGTAATTTTAATGTATATGATCAACTGTTTACTAGTCTTATGAATTATTCTGATCCCAAGAGTTTTTCTTATTTATTTCTTTTCAATATTTACTAGTTTTGATTTAATTTAGAATATTTTGAAAGCAATCTAAAACCCCCCGTTTTTATATTTTTAGTTTAGTGTTTTACTATGATAAAATTTAAATTGGAATTCAACACAGTCTTTGTGGATTCGACCTGAACTTGCCACTACTATAGTTCTGGTAAATTCAGTATTATAATTTTGGTGTTTACGACATGCATCATTGCTAAACTAGAATGCATTGAAGAATTAACTTCTAGTTACTTTTGGTCAAAGAGAGGTTAATCTTATGAATTCATGCATTAAGGCTAAATAGGAGTAATAGTGGTGAAGTCATAATTCTTATTTCATCAAACCTTTGAGATCTTTATTAATTACTTTCGCAGCATTGTCTTGCTTTTACAATTGTTTTTATTTTAATTTTTTTAGCTACACAACATCAATTAAACAAACACTATTTTACTTTTCTTAATTTAATCAACAATAGATTTATTTTCAATACTAGAGATATTACTCCCTGTGGGAACGATATCGGTTCTTAAAAAACCACTTTATTACTTGTTCATTCGTGCACTTACGAGTTATCAATTTTCACCATAACAAATTTCTGGCGCCGTTGCCAGAGAATAATTATTTATAGTTTTGATTTAATTTTTATTATTGATTAAATTTCTGTTTTTAGATTTAATTTGTGTTTTTGTTTTGTGCTGGTTCAGTTTTAGTCATTGAAGAAAAACAATTGGAAAGTTTTCTTGGATCCAAAGCAATTCAATTTGAGTTTGATGAAGGAGGAAATCGAAGTAGCTAAGAGTTAATTTTAATTTGTTTGTGTTTGGTTCTATTTGTTTTCAGTTTTTGAAAAAAAATATTTTATTTGATGTTCTTATTTGTTTCGGTTTTAAGGTTTAATTTACTGAGTTTTTAGTTGTGTTTAGTGATAGTTGATTCAATTTTCATTTAGAAAAAAAATTTGAAAATACGAAAAGGGGAAAAAAATTTACTGCACTTTTGTTTCTAATTTTAGTTTTATTTTGCTTCAAGTTTATGTTTTCTTTGAGTTTTATTTGGTTTGCTGTTAGTTTTAATCTTTTGAGTTTATTTAGTTTGTTTAATTTGATTTTTAGCTTTAATATTAGTTGCTGGATTTTTTTTTTATTTTGTTAGTTTAAATTTCTGTTTTTCGTTTGTTTTTATAGTTTTTGTGTTTAATTTTTGTTTTTTTTTTTTTTTTTTTTNTTTTTTTTTGTTTTATGAGTTTACTTTTCAATAGTGAATTATCTGAGAGAAATTTGAGAAGGTTAAAGAGAAGCAAAGTTAGAGAGACTTTGTTTAGAAATACTGAAAGAGAAGATAATATGGAAAACCAAAATAACTCTATAGTTTGTGAAGTTACTAATAATCAAGGTTATAGGACCATTAGACATTATGCTGCGTCTAGAAGGATTGAGAATATGTCTTATATTAGGAGATCACCAATTGATGCATTTAGTTTTGAGGTCAAACCTATTACAATGTCTATGCTCAATAATTATCAATTTGGAGGGTTACCTAATAAGGATCCTAACCAACATATATCAAATTCATGTGATGTATGTGAGTTAGTGAAATACAATGGAATTATTGAAGACGCTATTAAACTTAGGTTGTTTCCTTTTACCTTAAGGGATAAAGCTAAAAGTTGGTCAAAGTCTTTACCTGTAGGAAGTATTATCACTTGGCATGATTTAGCTTTTAAGTTTTTGAATCAGTTTTTCCCACATATTAAAACCGCTAAGCTTAGGAATGAGATAAATACTTTTCACCAATTTGATTAAGAATCTTTGTATGAGGCTTATGAGAGGTTGAAAAAATTATTGAGGAAGTGTCCACACCATAGAATGCCCATATGGAATCAAGTCTAAACTTTTTATAATGAGTTGAACTATATAATAAGAAATAATGTGGATGCAGCTGCATGTGCTACTTTCCTTAATAAGTCTCACGAGGATGCGTACGACCTACTAGAAGAGATGGCGATCAATAATTCGCAATGGACAAGTGAAAGGAGCCAACATCCTAAGATGACCATGACTGTCTACGAAGAGGATAAGATAGATAAATTGAGTACTCAAGTTGCAATTCTCACAAAGCAACTTGAGACCTTGGGGTCCAATAATTTAAATAATATTTCCAATATTTCTAATTTTAATTATTGTGAATATTGTGGGAATAATCATGAAAGTATTAATTTTCAATTAGAAAATCCTATTGAAACAATGATGTTAATTTTGTAGGGAATTTCTGACAATGAATAGCAACAACAACCCCTTCTCCAACACTTACAATCAAAGATGGAGAAACCATCCAAATTTTTCATGGAGAGACAATTCGAACACCCAAAGAGGACAACAAAAAGGAATCTATCAAATTCCATCTCAACAACATAATTAATTCCAGTCCTCAAATTTCAAAAAAACTTCTCAACCTCAAACTCAATCTCATAATTGTTCTCCAATTATTGTGTCTTTACTTGAGCAATCTATGATAAAAAAAAAAAAAGATTTCTAGTGCTTTTATGCAGGAAACAAAAGCAGCAATAAAAAGACTAGGGATGCAAATAGGGCAACTCGCTCAAGCTATTCAAAGACCAATGGGTACTCTTCCGAGTCAAACTGAAATCAATCCAAAGAAGGATGTCCAAGTGGCTTAGCTAAGGAGTGGAAGAATGTTGGACATGCCCCTTATTACAAAGGTGTCCCAACGCTCTCAAGATAAGATAATTTCATGCAAAAAAGAGATCATTAACTTGGAGGAGAGTGATATGGAGGATTCGGCCAAAGAGGAGAAAAGTCAAGCAATTTCTAAAAAGGTGGCTGAGATTGAAGAATGGATGGAAGAATAAGATCCAGAGGAAGATAGCTAGACTTACAATGAAAAAGTAGAAGGAAAAATGATAGTAAAAAGATATTTGGCCTTGGAAAAAGAGAAAAAATTTGGAACCCTTAGGGAAGTGGTGGCCGAAGTAGTGAAGAAAGATGCAATGGACATGGATAAGCCAATTGAAGAATGTGCTAAGGAGACCATAGGTTCTAATAACATTGGTGAAGATAGTGAAGAGGTGAATATGCCTAAGCATATTGTCTTATAAGAGGAAAGAATGTTAAAAATGAATAAATGGGATGAGTTTAGTGAAAGTAGTGTTTTTGATGAAGATGACTTTCATTCCATGTATAGCCCTAATCAAGCATATGAAGGGTATATTTTTATTGATCAAAAAGCAATTTCAAATACGGTTAGGGAGATAGAGGCTGAAAAAAAGAGACAAGAAGAAGAAGAAAGTGATGAATACCAAGAGTCTCCAAAGAAATTACAAGATCCTGAAAATTTTACTTTACATTGCACTATTAAATTTTTTGAATTTTCTAATGCATTATGTGACCTTGGTGCTGCTACTAATGTTATGCCTTTTTCTATTTTTATGAGTTTAGGTTACAGATGGCTTCGCTCAACCAATTATGAGATTATTTTGGGTGACAGCATTCATGTTAAAGTTGAAGGTATCTTAGAGGATGTTCGCATAAAATTTGGATCTCTTGAGTATAGGATGAACTTTAGAGTGATTAAGATGAAGAATCCTAATGCCTCATTGATATTTGGTAAGTCATTCTTAGCTATTAGTAGAACTAGGATAGATTTAGAGGAAAAAACGTTGGAGCTACTAAGTGAAGATGGCCTTACTAGAGAGACTTTTTTATATGGATAAACCTTCATTAGTAAAAAGAGAAAAGAAAGAGAAAAAAAAAAAGAGAAGATGTATAGGAAGCTAGAAGACCAAAGGAGATTTAAGATATCTTGCATCATTGGTAGAACAAAGATATCAAATTGCTTATGTGATTTGAATGCGTCTATTAATGTGATGGACAATAGTATAGCAAAGAAGCTAGGTTTAAAGTTCACACCAACCACTATGACTGTGAGTATGGCCGATCACAGCCAAATTACTTCTTTAGGGATAGCTATAAATACTAAGATGGAGTTTGATATGTTTTCTTTCGTAGTTGATTTTGTGTTAATTGATGAAAGTAATTGAATAATTTTAGGATGCCTATTTTTAGCTATAGGCAATGCAAAGATTGATGTATGGAAAGGTACTTTAAAGTTAAGACATAGTTTTAGACTGGACAAATTTTATATGTATGAACCAATGAAGTCCAAAAGACTTAAGCTTCTAAGGCATACAAGGGAAAAATCAATCTTAGGGATACTAGGAAATCGAGATGAGCTTTACAAGAAAGTCAAGCTAAAGACTTGAAACAAGCGATTTTTGGAAGGCAACCCAAAGTTTTAAATTTCTTATTTTATTTTATTTTTAGTAGTTTAGTAGTTTTTAAATTCATTTAAATTTGTTTTGTTTTGTGTTTTTGGGTGTCAAAGAAAAGAAAATCAAAGGAGATGCATAGAAGGTGTGATCGGCCAAGGGAGTTCGTATGAGCTTAGAGTTTTCAATTTTATTTGCATTTCCATCAATTGAGGGAGCTTTCTTTACCTTTACTCTTTATTATGTTTAATTTCTTTGTTTTTGACTTTAAGAGCTATGTTCATCTTAATTTGGAGGAGGTTTTTTTTTTATAAGGTTTTCTTCTTTAACTTTAGTTTGAGTCTTTATTTATTTATATTAAGGTTAAGTTTTTAAACTCTTGATTTTTGATTGCTGATTTTTTTTTTTTAGTTTTAGGTGTTTTCTTAAATACTTTGATGAGTCTATGATGAGAATATCATTGAGAATAAATTGATTCTTAGATAGTGAAATTGTTTTTGTGTATTCTCTAATGCCTAAAGTTAAATTCATATGTTGTTACTTTCAAAACCATTTTGAGCACTTTATCAAATATACATGATTTAGATTATATTTTGGAGAATGTTTGCATTAAAATAGAGTGATTATATTTAAACTCTAGAACTTGCATAATTATTGTTTGAGGCGAAATCCTAGAGAGATGCATTACTTTGAATATGATTTAGGCCATTTTTGTTTTGAGTTTAAGCATTTCTAGCATATCTTTAAAAATTTTATTTGTTGGTACCATATTTAAGCCATTTTTAGGATGCATAAAAGATTGCATATTACAACATTTTTGTTCTTTAAACCACATTGACTTGCCTTTTTGAGCCTAAATATATTTTTCCTAACCCTATACATGTTGAAATTGATATATGCTTATTAATTTGTATTTGGTGGATTTGGTGGAGTAAAGTAGAAAATAATTTGGGGGTGGCAATGGTAGTGAAATTTGGCTACTATGTATTTTTGATGTGGAAAAAGAAGTTTGAGGAATGTATAAAAAAAGAACAATTTGGGAGTTAGAAGGAAAATAAAATAAATAAATAAATAAATAAAGTGAAAAAAAAAAGAAGTCGAAAAAAAGAATGTTGTGAAAAAGAAAAATTTTTGTGGAGTTTAAACGAATGGGAGAAGAAAAGTGTATTTATGAGGGAAGAACAAAAGTTTTATAAGCATATTATTCATAAGTTTACTTTCTTTGAATTTTTCTTTCTTATCATTTTTTTTTTCTAACTCATTACCCTTTAGCATTTACATTACAAGCCTATAAAGTCCTAATGATTCAAAGTAATGCATTGATCTACATTAGTTGAGAGTAATTAATTATGTCAATCATATAGTGGTTCATATCTTTATTTTCAAGCTCTATTTAATGTAGATTTATTCAATTGCATGATATTGAGTGTATTATTTGATTTCACACACACTTTGAAACTAATGATTATGTTAAATAGAAGATAAGATATTGAGTTGCATGATTACTTGGAAATTACTTTTAAATTGATACAATTGTGCAATCTTTGAGGCACATCATCAATGTATTTAGGTATATTTTATTGGAATTGTGTTTTTAGTTATTTTTTTCTTTGCTAAGGACTAACGAAGTTCAATTTGGAGGGTAGTTGATAGGCATAAAAAGTTACTATTTTTATGCTATATTTTATATTGAATTTTAGCTAGTTTTGAGTAAATTGTTAAAGAAAAATATTGAATTGTTGTACTTTTTTTATTTTTAGAGAAATAATGACAAATGCTGGAATTTACAGTATTTCTTTGCAATTTTTACTGAAAAAATTATATATTGAGCTACATAGAGATGTTTTTTGCGATTATAGTTGCAAATGATTCATGATTCATTAAGGTTCAATTTCGTAAAATTTTATTCCAATTGGATCAGTCAATCAATATCAATTTAATTTAGAATATTAACAATTTTAGCAGTTGCAGTAGACTTACACTCCCTTGGGAAATTGAAATTTGAGTGTCTTTCCGATGTTCATTTTGTGTGATCAAGATATGTATGAAAATATAAGACATAAACCTAACTTTTTCAATTAGAATTAGTGAATTAGAAGTTTATTTGGTTATTCAAAGTATACTTAGAATTTGTCTGACGGACATTGAAGATATAAAAGAAAGTGTCTTTGCCAACTAGGATGCTACCTATACTGGATATTGGAGATTGCCACATCATCACTCTCCAACCAAATGTATGTTTATTGCCATATCATATGCCATTTGAGAAGTCAGATTATTCTAATTATATTAATTAGAATAATAATTGGAGAATTAATTAGAGTAGAAATAAAATTTGATTCTTAAAGAGATATGAATTGTTTCCTTATCTAAGTGTGAATGTGATAGTCTTTGGAGGGCACCAATGAGTTAAATAACCCTATAGGGCCGGCCATACGAAAAAAATTTAGGAGATTTGATTTTGATATATATTTTATCTTCTATTGTATTAGAATATTAGATATAGGGTTAGATAGTAACTCTATAATCTTTTTTATTTCAACTAGTAAAAATTTTCTTATAAGCACTATGCACCTTGAAGCTATACAGAGACATTCATTCAAAAGAGTCAAGGAAGGGAATTTAGAGAGAAAAATTAGAGGTCTAAAGCCTGGAGTATTAGATTTTTATATTAGTTTTGAGGTTTTTACATAGGAGATTTCGGCTACACCATTGTTATAGAGCAACAGAGAATTTCGGCCAACATTAGTGGATGAGTACAATCTCGTTCTTGAAGCATATTTGGAGAAGCAAAAGAAAGTGGAATAGAGGAGAAATTTGGTAGCTATCAACTACTAGATTTGTTTTCTTTTTTCTTAATTCTCTTTGTTAGTATATGTTTTCTTTTGAATATTTGATGGATATTTTGAAGAACATGTTTAACTAAATTTCTATAAAGATTATGATGTAGCTCTATTATGAATATTTAGTTTTTTTAATGCATGTTTGATTTTAATTCATATTCATGGTTAATATTTCATTGTAGTTCTTAATGCTTCTATGAAAAGGTAGATAAATCTAGTATTATATTGGCTTAAGAATAATAAATATAATATGGAAGGGCAATGAATACATGTGAATATAAATATTGCATACCTTAGTGACAACTTTGACAAGAGTTTATTGGTTTGCATGTCTTAGGGCTTAAATTTCGGTGTTTATATTATGGATAATAAAATAACTTGTGCTTGCTAAACTACAATACATTGATGAATCAACTTCTAGTTACTTTTGGTGAAATAGATGTTAATTTTATGAATTTATCATGCATTAAGGCTAAATAGCAGTAATAATGGTAAAATCATAATTTTTGTTTCATCAAACTTTTGAGATTTTTATTAATTGCTTTCACTGCCTTATCTTGCTTTTACAATTATTTTAATTTTAATTTTTGCTTTGCTACACAACATCAATCAAACAAATACTCTTTTACTTTTCTTAATTTGATTAACAATAGATTTATTTTCAATGCTAGATACATTATTTTCTGTAGGATCGATATCGGTTTTTTTTTATAGAAACTATTTTATTACTTGTTGATTTATGCATTTACAAGTTATCAATTTTCACCATAACAATATTATAAAAGTATATATAACAAATAACTTATAAATACTACAATTAATTTATTTCATATTTTATTATGTAATTAATATTTACAAAACAAAATTTATAATTAATTATTTATATAACTTTGAAGCAAAAAAATAATTCTAAATAAAGTATGTTAATTAACAATTAAAAAGTTTAAATTTGAAATAAAAATAAATAAAATAAAATATTACAATGAATAATACGAGTAGGGGTGTACACGGGTTGGGTTGGCCGGATTTAAAAAAAAAAAATCAACCCAACCCATAGAGTGCGGGTTTTTTATATTATAACCCAACCCAACCCGAACAGAGAACAAACCCAATCCAACCCAACCCATAGAGTGCGGGTTGGGTTGGTCGGGTTAATCGGGTTAATTTATCTTTAATTTAGTCAAAATTAATTTTTTAATAAATTAAATTTTAGTCAATAACTTAACTTCATTCCTCTTTATTTTTGCAAAAATAAATTACATGAACTATTATAATGCAAAAAACTACAAATAGTATATATTAAACAATATTAATTTGATTAAGTAAATAAAATTGATTAAACATTAGTATATATTTCTTTGTTCAGGTCACAGAAAAGTTGCAAGAAAGCAATATCATTTTCAAGTTCCCTATATTGGATTGGCTGCAACATTTTAACATAAAAACGAATACTCGAGCCATCAAATTCTTATTAGATTTTATATAAATCAATTAATAAGGCATTGTTTACATGTTGTTCAAATCGAAAAAAAATTCATTCATTCATTCTTTCACTCACTTCCTTTTAATTAAGAGTTTAACAAGAAAAACAAATTGCTTTATGATATCAATGACATGCATTTCGGAAGTAAAAAACATTAGTAGAGTATGCACATTTTTTGAAAAAAAAAATAAAAAAATCACAAATGAAGATTTGAAATACAATATAGTAATTGAACTAGGAACTCAAAATCACTCACATTTTTTGAAAAAAAAAAAAATCACAAATGAAGAATTGAAATACAATATAGTAATTGAACTAGGAACTCAAAATCACAAATGGAAAATTGAGAGAGAGAGAGAGGGGGGGGGGAATTTTTTTTTTTAATATATATACGGATTGGGTCGGGTTAATCGGGTTTTTTCACCACTCAACCCAACCCAATCCGAAGTTAGCGGGTTAGATATCATCCAACCCAACCCAACCCAACTCAAAAATTCAGATTTTTCAATGGATTGGGTTGGGTTGGATTGGATCGGCCGGGTTAGATTGGGTTGACGAATTTTTGTACACCTTTACATATATACACATATAGATAGAGTAATGCTTTAACAAAAAAATATAGATAAATGTTTATGTTATGTTGACGTGGAAGTTATAAAAAAAAAGTTTTTTTTTATTAATTTTTGAATCACATTAAAAATTAAAATTTAATTAATAATTGAATATAAATTTATTGATATATTACAATTTTAAAAAAAAAAACTTCGGCCGGGTTGGATTGGGTTGACGAATTTTTGTACACCCCTAGTTTAGGATTTAATATGTGTCTTATTGCAATTTGTATTGACCCAATGTGGCTCTCTTGGATTTTGAACCAAGGATACCAGCATAGACTATAGAAGCTCTTTAGATCCATATTCAGAGATCCCATAAACATAGAACTTATCAATGAGATGGTTCTCAAGGAACCCATGATTCTTATTGTCAAGATAAATTTTCCCCATTATCATTTTCATTTTCCACACTCAAGACAAAGATTTGAGTAAATAGATTTTTGATGAAGAATTTGATGCTTGCATGATAGTTCAACTATTTCTCTCCTCAATCTACAAGACACCGCTAATCAAAGAATGAATACTCTCTCCACCAGAATCTCTTACTAATGAGCAAGCCGAGACGTACTATAGATATGAAGCAGAGTATGACGCTACTATCTTTGGATTTCAAAACACGGACTTCGAATATGACAATGATTACTTTCCAAATGATGGGCGAGACTAATTACTTTTGAAAGCCTGGTGGAAATGTGATATAAAGCAAAGCAAGTGGAATCTTATCCTAACAAGATAAGACGTAAAGCTGGAAACATGATGTGACATAAAGCAAAATGAATCTTATCATTTATGTGGCATAAACATACAGATATGATGATTTAGTATACGTGTATGGTTTATATGTTGTTTGAAGATATATAATTTTTAGAGTATCCACGTATCTTGTACTATACTATGAGCTGAGACCTATAAAAGAGGAAGCCCCTCACTTGTAAGGCCAGAGCTCAGTTTATACTGTAGATCCTTTAATTTTGGAAGGATATTACTTTTTAACCTACTTAATGATCCTAAACCCACCCTATTACCAGTGGAGAGTATAAGCCGATTTCGAAAAAGGAATTTCTTTCTAGCTCCACACCTCTACTCTTTATTCAAATCATTTCAAAAGAAAGTTAAGCAATCTTCAAAAATAAAAAATCGTTAGATTAATTTAAAAGTTATTATAGTTCTTTTTTTTTTTTTTGGGTAAATAAAATTATTATAGTTATGATAATATTGCAGTGGTAAATTTTGAAATAAATATTTTAATAGAAGGGAAATACAAGCTGCCTCTTATAAATTAATAGGACTTATCATTTAGATCCTACGTATAATGTGAGTGAAAAAGCATATATATATATAAAAGTTTCACTGAAATTTTTCTCCAGATCTTATTCCTAAAAGGAAAACTCAAAACTCTTTATCTAAAAATAAATAAACAAAGGTTTTTGGTACTCCTTTTGTAACCGTACATCTTGCCACCCCGTCCCTTCAATTATTGAATCCAAAGTGGTCAGTAGCAAGCAACTACAGGCTACAGACCAACCCAATTAACCTTATTCTTTAATTAATTAAAAGCATGATAATAAAGTAAACCACAAAAACAATCAAACTTCCTCTCTCATCGCTACACTGTAAAATTGTCAAAAACGACTATGATACATATTATTATCATTATCAAAATCATCATGAATATGGTTTAGAAAATTGAGAGGTCTTTCTACTCCACCACTACAGAAGCAGAAACCAAAAAGAAAATAATGTCTAGGAACATCAAAAAGTTTTATTAGAAGTGTTTTTCTTCATCTTAAATTTTCAGAATCCCATATATAATGTTTTAGGAATTTTGCAGCTCAAAATATATGCAAATCACATACAATTACCAATAAAGACAAACATCATAATGGTTTAATTGTCTCCATTATGATGCTTCCTAAAATGGTCCTCAAGAAGGAAAAATATTTCGGTTAAACAAACTTATACGCCTTTTTACTTGATTCATCATGTAAATTATGTAAATTTCACAAATAAATGTGACTTAGAAAACGTATATGCCTGTTCCATCTAATTTTTTTCTTCAAGAAGGATGAACCTTGTTAGTTGAGAGGCCCTTCCAAGCCGATTTCATAGAAGCCGTAGCCGAATTCAGTGCAGCCTCGATGTACCTCTTGGAAGCAATCGTAGCAGACTTCTCCATGAAATTCCCCATCCTTCTAGCACCTTCGGCAGTCTCTTCCAAGCTGTTCAGTTCGGCTTTCGACATGCGTTCCATCTCCTCTTCGAAGCGTCTAAACTCGTCCATGGCACTTTCCATGACCGAATCGAGGTAGTCCTCGGCCTGTTCCATCGCAACCTCGGCTTCTTCGAATTCATTTTGGTGTTGGAGCTCCATGGCTGCCCATGATTTGTAGGCTTCGATCTCGAACAGTTTCATGAGGTCTTCGATTGTGGAGGGATCGAAGTTTTTGTCTTGTAAGGCTTCGTTTGAGAGGAAGGTAAACTGGGAGAGAAGAGATTCCATGTTGATTTTTGATGTGGGAACTGAAGGGAGCTCAGATCTTAGCTTCGGCTGTACAACAAGAAAGAAATTGTTTTTGGGTAGGATGAGAATATCAAGAATAGAATACGGCTACTTGTGAAAATTGCATAAAAAGATAGGAACAATTAATGTAACTTTATGTGAATGGGGGTATATAGAATTCTGCATTATGATCACGTGACCACCATCCCTAACATTGGTCTATATGCTAGAATGAGCTTCTATTTCCTTTAAAAAAAAGAAAAAAAGAGATGTAAAGGGGCAGCCTTTCTCTTTGGAATTTATATGAAAAAAAATAGAAAAAAAAAAACTTTGTTCTTTAGAAAAAGTTAGTTTTTTTCGTAAAAAAAGAAGACTGCATATTAATTTCAGAAATTTATAGCCACAGAACTTTAATGTAATTATTTTAAACGGAATAATTTTAAAAGAAAAAGAAATCGGTGGCATAAAAATTATATTTTAAGTTAAAACGTCCAATCCAAAGGTCTGATTTTCAACAAATTCGATTTTACTAGACTTTCTATTTTTTTTGGTAAGTACGTTTATTTTTTTTTGGTGAATTAGGAAAGCCGTGAGTTTTTTGTTTTTTTTAAGATGCTGTACGCATTAAAATGTTTGTTTATGGTGAGCAATGAGCATCATTACTTACTTAATCCAAATAATTTTTTTTTATTTGCTATAAATCTTTTTTGTTAATTTTTCATTCAACGTGAAAATTAACATTTAATATTAAAAATATATACTAATAAATTTACAAAATTAATTTTTTTAATGTTGAAGTTGTCTTAGTATTGATAAAAAGATGAACAAAAATATTAATGAAAATAAAAAGATGAAAAAATAAAAAATATATATATAGCTTACATTAAATAAAAAATAATTCTCATCATAAATATAAAAAATGAAAATATTTGGGTAATAAAGTTTCAACTTTCAACTTGTGATGCCAGGCCCCACTTTGTTCTATCGTCCAATAATTCTTTGTGGCTCAGTGCACCGTTCGGTGTCCTTTCTGACTTTGAGCGGTGGGAATGTAATGTGTGGAGGACAGCATTTTTTTTTTTTTTCCAAGGATAGGTAGCTTTTTGTTATCTTAATTGGTATGGAGTGGAGAAGTGGGTCCAATGCTATTTAACATTGTCAACTGCATCAATTATGGATTGTACTTATTGAATTTCATACAATGAAACTAGGTTTTGTTGGTTGATTTTAATTTTAATGAATTCACCAAAAAAGATTTTAATTTTAATGATTTAAGTGAACGGCTATACATGCATAGTTTTTTTTCTTTTTCTTTTTTTAATAAAAATTATACTAAGTGAACGGCTATTTTTTTGATAGTTCTAAGTGAACGGCTATACATGCATAGTTTTTTCTTTTTCTTTTTTTAATAAAAATTATACTAACTTACTTTCATTTGAAATGTTTTGTGTGTTTTTATATTTATATAGTCAGACTCATAGACTTTGATTGTAAACAATTAAATTTTAAATCTAACTTTAATTTTGAATTTTTATATTTGTGTTGAGCTTTATTTTATTTTCAAGCCAAGTGATAAAATTAAAAATAATAATTAAAATTTTCTTTTAAAAAAAATAATTAGATGCTTATAGGAAACTATATATATCCTCTAAAATTGGATTTTAAAAATTATAGTGAAAGACATAATTAAGTAGTATGTATGCCACCTTCCTTTTTTCTTTTTTTCTTTGTTTGATAATTTAGTATGGATGCCACCTTAATGAATAAGAAAACTAAAATAATGTTTGGAAACGTAACAAATTTATAGCTTTGCGATGCTAAAGCATATATTTTAAAATAATTAATATTATCTCAATACACTATTAAAATCTAAAAGATATTGGCACATTTGTACTTCAAATATTATCGGTATTGGCATATTGTATTTGAATTTTTTTGTGACATTTTGCCTCTGAAATTACAATTTTTTTGCACCGTAATCTTTATGTCTATTTTTGTGAAGGGAATTATTACATGTTGCACACATTTTCTTATTTGAAAAGTAAAATTGTCTTTTTAAAAGTGCACAAACTAGGAGTGTTAAAAAAAAAAAATTTCAACCAATGAAACTGACCAATCAAATTCAATAAAATTTGTTTGAATCGATTACTTTAGTGCTGTTGGATTGGATTTTGATTTGAATTTTAAAAATTGACTATTGAATTATATCATTTCGATTTCTAATATATAAAAACTAATTAACTGAATTAAACAAATCCAATTACCTTTCGAATTATAAAAAATTATATATAATAATATAAATATGTTTTTTATTAAAATATATTTTATAACATAAAATAATAAAGAAATGATACATTAATAAAAAGTGTTAGTCAAATGTTAAGATTTTACACTAAAAATCTCCAAAAACTTAAAAAAAAAAAAATACTCAAGATTATTATTATTATTTTTTAAAGTTCAAATTCAAACTGATTATCCAATTTAATTACTAATTAGATTGGATTTTATTTGAATCATAAACCAGTTCGATTTGAATTGAAAAAAAAATGTCAATCGATTATTAATTGGATTAGATTGATTATTCTCAAATTTAATTAATTTCGAACCAATAAATATCCCTAGCACATACCAACAGCCTATGAAACCAATCTATGTATGCTTTCATGTTAGATTTAAAAATAAATAAAAAATTGGTTTATGTCCTAGTTTATAAAAAACTCTTAATTGGTTTTAACTTAAGTGTTTGCATTCTTTGATGGAGCTGGAAATTTCAAATATTCCTCCGTTTCCAATTTTCTTTTTTTTTTTGAAGAATCTCTGCTTTGAAGTTTGTTTTTTTGATAACTAGTAATGCAGTAAACCAAAAAGAAAGATTACAACCTTACAACCTAGCATCCAACTTGTCCATCACCATACGGCTAAGGAATAGATGGGGAATAAAAGAGTTTGTAGTACAATCAAAAGAAAAAGAGCAATTGCAAGAAATAATGAATTTAGCCATAAAATCAACAAGCTGATTTGAATATCTTGCTATACAAGACAAAAGCCAATCTTGGAAGAAATCGTTTCTCGCAAAAACAAAATCGAAGATTTGGTGGACCAGTCACCAGGTTCCTCCAATATCAAAACCTTAGCTACCACCTGTTTTGCATCACAAATATAATCTATATGATTCCAAGGAAGAAGAAGGCCGATATTAAATAGCCCACTTTAAAGCTCTGAATTCATCTTTTTAAGGAGACATGGATCGAGCAAGTTTAGCAGCCATAAAACAAATGTCTCTCCAAACATCTCTAACAACCATTGCAAACAAAACCTTATGAAGACACCAAACAATGTCAATTTTAACCTTATACCACTCCACTCTAGATGCCTCCTAATAGCCCCTGATAACTGCCAAAGTTTTAGTCACCTTGAACTTCATATGCACAAAATCACCAATTGCATCCTTTAGATTCCTGACCAAACAATGAAACTGAAACTTCACCCCATAGATCTATTTGTTCCATTCAAGCCAAATTGAATAGGAGAAAACAAGCAAGCTTTTTGCTGCCATAGTCCTCTCTAGGTTTTCTGATTTGATAATTGTCAAGCCAATCTTTATAACCTATTTTACATCCGCAATACCCTAGAAGTCCAGCCTTAAAGAGAAACTACTCGCAAAGGCCAGGGCTTCAAGTAAAAGGGCATTTTATAAATAAATTATCGTAGAAAACACACGCACTATCACATTTCCTAGTTCTTTCCCAAATTCTTCTTCTCATCATCAACAGTGAATCCGTTAGAATTCTCCAAGTAAAAAGTTTTAAGCGATCTTGAAGATCACTGCCTCAAAAACACATTCCAATTGAATTGATCGTCTTCATCCTACTCAACCATGAGGCCATAACAAATTTGAACTGTGAATTTGCCATCAAGGTTTTCCACCCAACATAATTTGTCATAGTTGCTCCATAAAGGCCAATGAATTTTAGAGATAGCCTCTGCTATAACAATTGGAAAGAGGCTTGCCAATAAGGTTATATTCTAATACCTAAAATCCAAATCTTTAACGTCTGCCACCAATAAATCCTCTTCAAGAATCACTCGTTCTCTCAACAATAGTATTCGACCTTGAATTCCTGGCACCCAAAGATCCATGCAAGCTCTAAGAGACCATTACCAATACAGTAGCAGATCCCATGTTTTAACTCTTTCTTTGTGCAGTAACAGATCCCCTGTTTTAACTTTTTCTTTGTGCTAAGGACACTTCTTCAAAAAAGGAATCTCCCTCCTTTGGGAGTGCAATCTAGAAAGGTTTTATTCCGTAAATATTTAGCCAATAAAACAAGATACCAAAGACTGTAAACTCCCTAAGCTAGAAGCTACTCCATGTTGGAAAGAAAGGCATCATTGAACTTCGAAAATAATCTAAAACCCAATCCTCATTTATTCTTTGGTTTGCAAATGTCCTTCTAAGCTTTCATGGCAAGAAAACAACCTTTTTTCTTAGAAGTCCACCAAAACCTCCTAAGCTTAGCATCAAGATCTTAGCAAACATTCTTTGGCAATTTAAAAGAAGTCATGCTATACATAAGTATAGCTTGAAGAACCATTTTAACCAAGGTGGTTTCCCTGCTCTAGAAAGAAGATTAGCTTGCCAACCGTCAATTTATGCTTGAACCCTTTCTTTGAGCAGTCTAAACTCCTTTGATTTTTTCGGGCCGAACACAAAGGAATTTTCCAAGTATATAGCTTCTTTCCCCATGTCTTTCAGCCCTAAACAATTTTTAACCTCCAAACAATCCTGCTAGCAAGTATGAAGAGAGAAAAAAACATTCAATTTTTTTTATCTCTTGCCCAGGCTAAGCACTGTAAGTATCAAACAACGTTGGATACCTTTAGCATTTTTCATGTTTTCCTTACAAGAGATCACTATATTGTCTGCATACATTAGAAGGGAAATAGAGATATCTTAATGACTGACTTTTATGCCATCTAAATTTTCTCTCGATTCGTCCTCCATAAGCAACCTGGTAAGAAATTATGCACAAGCGTTAAAAATAAATTGGGACAATGGGTCACCTTGTCTGAGGCCTATGTTAGGACTAAAAGGAGGGCAAACGCTTACATTAAGAAGAACCCTAAACTCCACCGTGTTCAAACAATATAAAATGAAAGAGAAAAAATTCACTCCAAATCTTATAGCCTCAAGCGCCTTCATCACAAAACTCCATTCAAGCCTATCAAAGACTTTCTTTATATCAAACTTAATCATCATTAAACCTTTTTTCCCTTTATGCCTTCTGATTTTTTGTATCACTTCCTAAGCCATGAGTATATTCTCAACTATCCAATTGTCGTGGAAAAAAATTCTTTAATTCGAGGTAATAAACAGAGAAAGAAGAGGTTTCAAGCTATATGATAATATCTTTGATGCCACTTTGTATGCATAGTTGCACATACTTATAGGTATGAAATGGTTTAGCTATTGAGGGTTTTGGTTTTTTGGATCAAAACCATAAAGTAGTGTTGATCTTCTTTGAAATTCTCCTATATCTGAAAGCTTCCAGAACAAAACTTATTAGTAGGTCTTTGACTGTCTCCTAATAAAATTTGTAGAATATCCCTTAAAAACAATCCGGATCCAGAGCTTTAAGTGGATTCTTCTTCCAAACAACTTGCTTGATCTCTTCTACCAAAGAAACGCGAATAAAATCTTTATTCTCTTTCATAGAGATGTATTGCGTTATCAATCTCATAAAATCTTGTATGATCCATGGACTAGGATAGGCAAACAATTCTTTGAATTCCTGATAACTGTCTTCTGCCTCAAAACCATTCATTACTGTTTTCAAGTTCAACAATATGGTTGGTTCTTTTTCTCATCAACAGGCTAGCAAGGAATAATTTTGTGTTTTTATCACCCTTTTGCAGCCAAATTTCTCTAGAATGAGCTTTAGATTTTTCTTATGAGTCTTCAAATCACATTTAACCTTAAAATTTTGTTGCCTATCATAATAGTCTCTTTCATCCATCTTCCTTAGCTCTTCTTCCAAATGACAATTTTTTTTGTTTGAAAAACTGAAAGTTTCTTTGTTCTAGCATCTTAAAGCCCTCGAAGTAAATCGAAGGCGCTTAAGAAGATTAAAATCGGTTGATCCCCCTCTGTGGCCCTCAAACCAAGATTTTTTCACGACTTCCAAGTTTCTCGAATCTTCAACCCATGCTGAAGGTCTAAGATGAAAATCTCTTCTTTGATCCAGCACGTCTTATTAAAGCGTGATCAGACACTATAACTCTAAATGTTCAACTACTACACCATTGAAACAAGTCACACAGTTATGGTTAGCAACGACCATATCGAGCCTTTCCCTAGCCAAAGAGTAACCTTCATGACCATTATCCCATGTGAACTTCTTCCCTAAAAACCCCATATCAATGCTAGCAACATTAAACATAAATTTCTATGGAAAACTTGTTCTTTCTACAGATAGTCCTACCGCCAAATTTTTCTAACTCGTAAATAATTTCATTTAAAATACAACCAAGCACCAGGGTGACTCATGGGCAGTGATCACTTCTCCAAGCTCTTCCAAAAAATAGCTTTGTCACGGTAATAAGGGTTATTGTGAAAATAAAGTAAACACCAAGAAAAGTCTTTCTCATGCACGTTGCATGGAAATATCCCACTGGTCTTTCTAGCTATTTCCAAGTCCAGGACATTTTTCCAAAGGAGAACTAAACCTCCAGCCATCCTCAAGGTCTCCACATTCTCATAGTAATCAAAACCTGAAAAACTTCTGAATCTCGGTTACAAGAGACTTTTGTTTCCATAAGAAACAAACAGTTAGGTCTATGTTTCACCACCAATGCTTTGAGATCCAACTATGTTGATGTGTTGGCTATACCCTATAGTTCCAAGATAAAATACTCATGGCTGAGGAAGGGCATGAATAGGCCCGCCTCTTTGGCCCTTTGAAAATTTGACTGACAGGAATAAAAGCTGGAATCCTTGTTCCCCATTGTAAGCCATAATTGTGCAGGTTCCTTCGTTGACTGTCTTCAGCCCTAGCCAGCTTCTTCATCAATCTTTTAGAAGGGGAATATCTACCAATCACCATGACCTTTTCAGAAAAGAAACACGCAAGATTGTTAGACCAATCTAGTTCATCTTCCATCCCTAGCCCAAAATTCTGCATCTCCTTAAAAGACCCAGTAAGAGCTTTTTGCGCTGAATGTTTCCTTAAGCAGTTAGGTCATTCAATCTCATGTTCTTCCATAGTCCTTTAAGGTTCAATGAGACAAGATTGGTTCGGGCCCATACCCAACAATTCTCAATTTTGAATATGGTGTCCCTAATATCCCCTTTTACCTCAAAACTCAGTACATTAATAATTTGCAAAGCCTTGGTTGCCCATTCCGAGATATGTCTTATATTTAGACCATTTGTGCAGAAAAAATCTACTCAAGTTTCCTGTAATCTGACATCTTCACCATCCACATTCCTTTCTACAGTAAAGAAAAGAGCCTCCACTTGTAGGCACATTGCCAAAGAGTTGCAAACCGAGAGCCCATGTTTCTCATACCTACCTCTCTTACATTGCTAATCAATTCCAAATCAGCTCTAAGAAATCTGTAACATCTTCTGCTATAAAGACTTTCTTATTTTCCTCGCTTCCTAAAAATAACGTGCTCGTAACGAATCCTCCACCTTAATACCAACACAGATTCTAATGTACCTTTTAGCAACAATAGCCCGCTGATTGATTGATTCTTCATGAAGAGTCCCAAATGATATTGCATATGAGTATAGCACTTTCCAGATGCAAAAGATTTAGGGGTAAGCCATGTATTTGCACATGAAAAGTTGAGGTTTCAAAGGATACATATTTGGTAGCTTTCTTAGAAAGACACTCTTTTAGGATCAAATGTGCTCTATTAAAAACTCAAGGCCATCGGCGGAAAAAAAAAATTATTCTTATCGTCCACATTAGCAAAAGTGAACTTGAACATATTTTCTCCTACTTTCCCCGTACATACTTTGTCGCCCATCCTCCAAACCTTATTTACTATATCACTGATTGTAAAAATACTAAACTTACGAGGAGTAGAAAGCTTCCCTAGCAGAACTCCCTAAGTCAGCTTTCGGGCTTCATCATCACTCATGTAAAGGAGAGGGATTGAAGTGATTGTTGAAGCTGTCTTGTACGATCCTGAAGCTTTGCGATCTCTTTTTAAGCACATGAAAAAATATTAATCCACTATAGAAGCCAAAGGTTGGAAAGCCAATTTCTAGAAGTCATAAACTCATTTATCCTTATAAAAAGAGTATAACACATTTTCTTTAGTGGAAAAATGCATTTTAACTATTATGGTAATTCTCTGCTTTGAAGTTTGAATCATCGATGAAACATCCAATTTTCTTAAAATGGCCACGAGGCTCACCACCACCACTACACCCCGACTAGACAACGATGACCTTCACTCTATAGTCTTCGAGCAATGCCACAAGCCGATGGCGCTTTAAGACCTTGAGTTCGATCTTGACCTCACTTTCAACCTCCAAATCCAAAAAGCTCTCGCTGCCTCCTTCGCCCACCAACTCTCCTCTTCCATCGCCCTCGAACCCCACCTTCCGCCCCCAAATCAGTCTCTCATTCTCTCTCTGTTGGATTCACCACCATCTAGTCTGAACAACTCGTTAGGCTTCAGCAAGAGTTGAAAGACTGGAGCAGAGCAAAAAATTAAAATGCAGAAAAATGAGGTAGATTTAATCTTTGCGAATTCATGACCAAACAGTGAATGGATGTTTTACCTCACAAATAAATAATTAAAATGCACTATGTTAAAATTTTGTTAGTTTAGAGTGTAAAGTGTTACCTCCAATAAAATTTAAAGTGAAAAAGTGCCAATATCAAAATTTGAAAATTAGTTTATTAAGAAAAAAAATTTAAATTGGTAAATGGTGAAATTGCAATACTAGTACTAACCTCAGTATTGTTTTCTTTCTAAGGTAAGCAAATGCTCCTGTATTATCCTATCCTTAGTCATAATTTAAAATTTTGATTTTTAAAAATAAAATAAAATAAAATAGATGGTCAAAATATAAAACTAACTATATGTATACTATCCTCTAAAATAACATTTTTAAAAATTATATTGAAAGACATAATCAAGTATTACGGACGCCACAATGATGAAGGATCGAAATCTAGAATTATGTTTGGAAAAGTGAATATTTTAAAATAATTAATTTTATCTCAGTACACTATCAAAATTTAAAGAGATATTGGCACGTTTACATTTGAATTTTGTCGGTGTTGACAAATTGAACTTTAAATGGTTTTTATGACATTTTACATTTTGCTAACAAAATTTTTACACCGTGCACTCTTTACCTATTTTTTCAAACGGAATTGTTACATTTTGCGCAAATGATCTTATTTGGAAGGCAAAAATGTCTTTTGACACTTGAACAATCCACCAACTTCTGAAATTAGAGTTCTAATAACATCTTTAATGATATCGTGGATTGCTCTAATTTTATTGCTACATTATAAATATAAAAAAAATTTAAAAAATAAATTTTCCAATAATTCTGTCTATTAGTTTTGTGAAACTGATGTAGCAAAAAATAAAATAGACACTGTTAAATAGACTGTTTACTTTTAAAAAGTCTGTTAGACAGTGTGACTCAGTAATTAACTCTTTTTTTTATTCTTTTTTCAATTATTTTGAAATTTTAAATAGATATAATTTTAAAAAAAATTATACATATTTTATTAATTTTATTGTGGACAGATTCCATTATAGATTACTTTTAAATATTCACTATCCACTAAATAAACATTTGCCACATAAACAACTAAAAATTTTAAAATTATATTTTATGTGTCATATAGATTACAATGTACGGAATTATTAAAAATGCTCTGAGAGTCGTACTCCGAAAGACAGAGAGATAGGAAACTTTCAGATCCCTCATCTATGGCACCCCAATTCCTTTCTTTTTTGGTTTCTTTTTGCCCCACATAGAGATCTCCCATTGCTACTATTGAAAAGATAAAATTTTCCAAATTTTAAGTGTATAGTAGAAAGAGAAAAAGAAAAATTTACAATTAAAATATTCTAAGCAAGCTTCATGTCATCTGGAAAAGAAGCAGAGACTAGATAGTTCAATAAGTTTTCTATGTATGTGCTTCTCTTCCTAATCACCTTCCGCCCCCAAATGACGATGTCTCTCTCTCTCTCTCTCTTTCTCTATTGGATTCGCCACCGTCCAGTCCAAAGAGCTCACCAAGCTTAAGCAAGAGTTGGAAGACCAGAACAGAGCGAGATCAAGATGCGGGAGATCTAATTTCTGCAGATTCATGGCCACACAGTCAAAAGACTTTTTTACGACGCTCAAATAGACTTATTTGCACGTGTGCAGCATGTGACTAAATCCATTTAAAAAAATAAGGGTATTTTACATCCACTTCCTTTTAGGTTTGCTTAAATTACAATTAAATCTCTGAAGTTTATCCTAATGACATCCCCCTCCCTTCCTTTAGATTTCCATGCGTTAAATTTATTCTCTCTCTTGCGTGGCAAAGTAAAGTACGAATATACATTTTGCTGACGCACTGACGCTAACGCACTGACACTGACATCTAAATTACATCTCACTCCCTTCTGTTTGTTTTGCAATCACACCCTCTACTAACTGATTTTTTCAATTAATATAACAAAAAAAAATTTTACCAAATTTAATTAAAGACATGGAAATATACATATACATATTTTCTTTTTAATTACAAATTAAAAGACAAACATTTTATATCTAAAAATATTATACATATATATAGGAATTTGCTATAAAACATACTTGTTAGGCTCTATAAGCTCTCCAACAAAGATATTTTTATTTATTTTTTTCTTAAATTTTTTTTAAAAGAAAATTGCTTTGGATTTTATAGCATTTAGAACTATTGGGTTAAAAAAAAAAAAAACCAAAAAAAAATTGTTATACANTTTTTTTTTTGTAGTTAAAAAAAATATATCCTTATTCTAGAATTTTTCTCTATATATAGGGTTTTGCTATAAAACTCACATGTTGGAGAGCTTATAGAGCCTAGTAGATGATTTTTTTTCTTTTTTCTTTCTTAAATTTTTTTTTTTAGTTCTATTTTTAAAATCCAAAGCCAAATTTTTTTTTAGCAAATTCCTATATATATATATATATATATAACTAAAAAAACTTTGGCTTTGGATTTTAAAAATAGAACTAAAAAACGAAATTTAAGAAAGAAAAAAGAAAAAAAATCATCTACTAGGCTCTATAAGCTCTCCAACATGTGAGTTTTATAGCAAAACCCTATATATAGAGAAAAATTCTAGAATAAGGATATATTTTTTTTAACTACAAAAAAAAAAAAAGATATGACTAAAACATTAAAACATATTCTATTTTTGTGTTTTGTATAGCATTTTTTTTAATCCAATAGTCTAAATGCTATAAAATCCAAAGCAAAATTTTTTTTTTTTAAAAAAAAAATTCAAGAAAAAAATAAATAAAAATATATTGTTGGATAGCTTATGAAGCCCAACAAGTATGTTTTATAACAAATTTTTATATATATATGTATAATATTTTTAGATATAAAATTTTGATTTTTAATTTGTAATTAAAAAGAAAATATGTATATATATATATTTCTATGTCTCTAATTAAGTTTGGTAAAAAAAATATATTTTTGTATTAATTGAAAAAATCAGTTAGTACGGGGTGTGATTGCAAAACAAATAGAAGGGAGAGAGATATAATTTAGATGTCAGTGTCAGTGTGTTAGTTCATCAAATGTGCAAAAATACTATAATGCCCTTATTCCGTTAATTTTAATAGAAAAAAAAACGGAATGGAAAGGAATGTAATTTAGGCAAACCTTAGGGATTTAATTGTCATTTAAAAAAATCTCAGAGGAGGGAGATGTAATATACCCATAGAGCTCACCAAGCTTAAGCAAGAGTTGGAAGGCCGGAACAGAGCGAGATCAAGATGTGGAAGATGCGGGAGATCTAATTTCTGCAGATTCACGGCCACACAGTCAAAAGACGTTTTTACACCGCTCAAATAGTCTTACTTGCACGTGCCCAGCACGTGACTAATTCCATTAAATAAATAAATAAAAATAAATGTGCCAAAATTTTGTTAGTTTAGAGTGCAAAATAGAGGGAAAACTAGGCCTGGCAACGTGTCGTGTTGAACCATGTTTGTGTCAACTCGTGTCAAATTTTGTTCACCCGAACCCAACCTGTTAAGTTTTCGAGTTTAACGATGTTCATGTCGTATCGTTTCGTGTTCATGTCGTGTTTTATTCGTGTTTACTAGACATGTACGTGAGTGTTTTATTTTTTTTATTTAAATTAATATATATTGTCAAATGATAAATCATTATCAATTCATTTCTATTAAGCCTAAATACATATTCAAATGATATGTTAAACATTTAAAAAAAAATATATTAACATACTAAAATTCAACATAAATAATAACTGTGAATTTAAAATATGTAAAATATTACGAATTAAAGCTATATTAAATATTTATCGTGACTACAAAACAAAATATGCATTTCAATTATAAATTTAAAAATATTCAAAATATTATAAGACAAACTAAAATTAATTTAAAAATATTCAAAATATTATAAACCAAACTGAAATTGTACATCCAATATAAGTAATAAAAAAGATAGAATCTAAAACAAAATATTAATATATAAATAGATATAAAAATTGTCATTTTCCAATGAAATAAAATATAAATTTTATAGTTTTCTAAAACTAAAAAAAAAGTAATGTAAAAAGTTAACTATAATGAAATAATTAAATTAATATTTTTCTTATCGTATCTTATCGCGACCCATCGTGTTAACGTGTTCTAATCCGTTTTCTTATCGTGTCTTATCGTGTGACACTGATATCAACCCGACCCGATATCACAGATCCAAATCCACAAATTATCGTGTCGTTTCGTGTCGTGTTATCGTGTCGTGTAACATTTTGCCAGATCTAAGAAAAACGTGCATCAGAAATTAAAATTTAGTTTATTAAAAGAAAATTAAATTGATAAATGGTGAAATTGCAACACTAACCTCAGTAGTGTTTTCATTTTAATGTAAGCAAATGTTCCTGTATTATAAAAATTATAATTAAAAATTACAAAGCAGGAGCATATATAGTTGAAAAATACAAAGATCCATAAAGTTAGATAATTAAACGTGTAAATGATAAATGAACTCAAATATAATGAAAAGACACTGCACAATATAACGTATATAAAAAGTTCCCAAAATTCAGTTAAAACTGGTACAAATTCGTCTAATATTTCCCTGGAAACCGAGTTTGACACCAATCTCTCCCATTTTTATCATCGATTCAACAAAATCTGTCTCAAAAGTGGGGCCAAATAGTGGATTGAGTATACCGAAGTACGAGTCGATTATGCTCTTTGTAGTTTGGTCATCATTGAGCCTGGCATCAGATTCCAATACAGCAAAACCATTCCTAATGTTCTGCAAAATATGGATGTCAAAGCTTTGTTGGCTTCCTTGGTCAATGGGTATTCTGACATTAACGTCACCGTTTTGAGGGCATTTTGCTTTTAGCTCCCCAAGGAAAGCAAGGTTGATTGTAGGATCAGGTCTTCCACCAGGGAGAAAATTGTAGAGCCTTTTGGTCATGAAAAAGCATGCAGTGGTTCCAATTGTATGAGCAGCTACAAGTTTACAAATTAATTAAAGATAACATAATTCCAATAGCAGGCAGTAATTTTAACATAAAGATCCTCTTTAAAAAAAAAATTAAAAAAAAAAAAACTGCGATGACTATACATTTTATCCTCTCAACTATACTACGTACATTTTGCATTTTGCAATCCAAACAATAGTCTCTCGCAATATTGCCACTTGGACTACTAGTTTTCTATCAGTTAAGTCCAATAATGCAACTTTCTGATAAATTTAGCAAAATTAGTCTTTCTGTCCGGAAAAAAAAAATTGAATCAAAATTAGTCTTTCTGTCCGGAAAAAAAAAATTGAATCAATCAGTTTCTAAAAAAAAAATTGTACAAGTTATGCATGTTTTAATATCATCAAATTATCATCTACATATCAAAATGGATTATTTGACTTGACTAACAAGAATGTACCAGTTAAGGGGCAATTTGAAGGATTTTGTAATATAAAAGAAAAAGTGCAAAAAACAGTATATAATTGAGAGGTAAAATGTTGTTATCCCAAGACATTTGATATAAATCTAGCAGAGACTTGCATATAGAAGGATTACAGTACTTGGTCATCATTCGAAATTCCAAGCTAGCTAGCCATTGCGTTTTGTGATGATTTGGTAATTGAAATATTTTGGGGCTTGATTTTAGCTTGAAGTTAAGGATTGAATTTAATTTGATGGGATCTCTAGCCGAAAGAAATGGCGTTAGGTGGCGAGCGTCTTGGTGTTTGGCGTTTGTGGAAAGGGTTTAAATTTGATGTCTCATTCAAATTTGGCTTTTCTTCTCCTTTTACAACTTGCAGTTTTTTTGGAACAAAAACATAGAAAACAAGCCTAGAAGATGCACATGACCTACATTTGTTAATTTTACATAATTTTAACTTGAATTATTTACCAATTTTTTTAGGTTTTTTTTTTAATTTTTTTTTTGAAGAAAGAAGTATCAAAATAAAATATAAGAAAGTATTAAGAGTGTGCTTACAAAAGTCCCACGTTGGCTAAACATGGAGATGCTAAATGATGTATAACAGGCTTTAATTACTCTCCTAATACTAATAGAGTAAACCTTTTAAGGTGATAATGCTAGATTTATTAAATTTATTTATCAGGTGATAAATTATGTGTTAATTAATATTTAATTTGCTTATTATTTTATTTACTTATCCATTTAAAAGTTTTTTACGTGAATTGTTAATTATTTGAGGTGATAAATTATGTGTTAATATTTAATTTATTTATTCTTTTCATTTACTTATCCATTTAAAAGTTCATTTACGTAGATTGTTAATTATTTACTTTACTCATAAAAAAGTAGACATTCAATTTATTCATAAAAAATGAAAAATAAATATTCACTTTGACAAATTCAATTTGATATCAATTTTATACATTGTAATTGAATTTTTTTTTTAAATATTATATACATTGCTTATATGTTAGATCTATTTCCACTTCCCTATTAGAAATGTTCTAAATTTCACTCTAAAATAAGGTATCAATTCTAGATATTTTGCTGGTTTCTAATTTTTCCCTCAATAGTTAATCAGATATTTAATAAAATGTACCTATCCTTTGTCACTTTTTTTCCTATTTAAAACCAAAAAATCCCTGTATTTTTAAACGAACAAATAACTAAGCCTGATAGTTTATCGTATTAAAATAAATTGATGTCTTGAGGTGTCAAGTAAATTATTTTCATCAAAAAAAATTATTTTCATCCGATTGCGGTTCATTAAACTATTGTGTGCAAAGGTAACTCATTCACCTGTCTTTTTAAAATATTAAAGGTTGGATATTGTAAAGTAAAATAAAATTCATTGGAAGATGTAAAACATTATATAATTAAAAGTCTTATTTATAGGGAAAAACTGATAGCTGATATGCTGTCTTTTTTTCTTTTTTTTTGGGGTAAATATATACTATATGTTTTTTGTCCAAAAAACATCACTACTACAAAAATAAGCTATCAACAACGATTTTATTTTTATATAGAAGTCGATTAACAAAGAAAACCGACGTTGATACACTAATACGGCGGTTATTAACTTTGGCAGGTAATAAAAACGATGGGCTGACGTATAAAGAAAAAATCAACGACGGTTATAAACAAAACCGTCGTCTATAATTTAATCAATGACGACATTTTCTTTATAAACCGTTGTCTATAAATCCCTAAGACATGTGGCATCCACGTTGCTACCACGTGTCTCTTTGTAAAGAATAGAGGAACCGTCGTCATTGATTAAATTAGGGTAAAAACAAAACCAAAAAACGACGGTTTTAGCTTAGAACCGTTGTCTTTACCCAGGTAAAGACAACGATTCTAAGCTAAAACCGTCGTTTTTACCCTAAAAAAATTCAAAAAACCGTCGTTTTTTGGTTTTTTGAATTTTTTTAAAACTGTAGTTTTTACCAAAAAAAACCGACGGGCCTAGCTCTGGACCCGTCGTCTTTATCAAAACGGTGGCGTTTTGTAGCCGTGTTATTTGGGTAAAGATGACGGGCCTAGCTTTTATCCGTCGTTTTTAACTCAGTGTTTTGTTCTTTACACGCATCTTCCTCTCTTATTTTTCCTTACTTCTTTAGAAACCCTAAAGCACCCTCCCTCACTTCTTTAAAAACCCTAAAGCACCCGCCGCTGTTTGCTCATCTTTTCTATTGTGGTCGCCGTTTGCTCATCTTTTCCACTGTGGTCGCCGTTCCTCATCTTCTCCACTGTGGTCACCGTTCATCATCTTCTCCATTGTAGTCGTCGTTCCTCATCTTCTCCATTGTGGTCGGATTACTTCTTCATTTCACATAATGTTTGTGATTTTTAACCAAAAAACTTTAAGGTTAGTGCTCGGCAATCTATTTAAATTGTTTTTAACAAATTGTGAATGCATTATTCCGTGAAAATGTTTGAATTCGTGCATTGAAAAGTTTAAATATTGAATATAATGCATTATTTTGTTTGAATATTGAATGTATTTGTTAAGTTGGTAGATAATCGAAAATTGTATAAATTATCCGGTTATATATATGAAACCCGCTAATATGTATTAAACTTGTTGATATGTATGAACTACCCGTGCATATATTGTGTGAAAAATTGTATATGAGAGTTTTGGTTTAATTAGTAATTTTTATAAGAGTTTTGTAATTAGAATATATTTAATATTTAATATAATTTTGTATAAATTTATTTAAAAGCTGCTGAAAAAAAAAAAACATAGACGACGGTTCCAATCTTAAACCGTCGTCTATATATTTGTCCCGTGGCGTCCACGTGGCTTCAGCGTGGTTTTAGATGTCGGTTTTTAACCGTCGTCTATGTTTTATGAGTATCGATGACGCTTCATTAGACGACGGTTTGCTGTCCGTCGTATATACACTTAAAACGTCAATTTTTCACATACGTCTATGACCTTATTTTCTAGTAGTGCATACATATAATATGTTGTCGTACACAATTACATGAAACGTAAATCGAACAATATTTAAAGTAGACCAATCAACATATAGTATTCCAGTTAGTTAGTTTTTTTTTTTTTCTTCTGTTTCTGGGTGTTTGAGGAAAATGTCGCCAATGAGGAATCAGTTTTCCAATATTGGAGACAGTTGAGTGTGGCAAGTGATTTGATTCCCTAGAATAATTGTCATATATTTTCAGACTTGATGACAAATTAATTTTAATATATTTTTCTAATGACAACTTTACTTTTATTAATAATAAATATAATTTTTCTTTTCAATTTACATATGACATTTTTCTATTATTAACTAACACTACGAAAATAAACTGATCACCAAAAACTAGGTCTTAGGTAATAGTTTCCTATAAAACTAATTTTTTCTTTAAATTAAAAAGGATCCACATTTAACTTCAAATTTGAAATTACCTAAACAAATTACAAAAACACTAAATGAATAATGCACAAAAAGCAAGCTAACACAACATATCCAAGTCTAAAATATATACAAGAACCTCATATACACACATATTAAACAAAAATATAATATTAAACATAGATTTAAATCAATTAATTAACAAGCAACACAACAAATTCAAGTTATAGATGCATGTATTTCTTAACCTCTTATTATTAAGATTTTTTTTTTGCCAAATAATTATTAATCAATTTGTCAGAGTAATTTAACTTCTTTCAACTTGCTCAAAAAAGAAAGCAAAAGCTTTTCTGCAAATAAATGCTATTGCTATATTTAGAAACTTTTTATTACTCTTTTAATATTAAATAACAAAAGCAATAACAATATTTTTATTTTATTTATCCGTTGAAAAGTTATTGTAGCTAGATATTTAAAAGTTATAATTAATTTATTAATTTATAAGTTATTGTAGCTAGATATTTACAAGTTATAATTAATTTATTCATTTATAATTGGAGTGTAAACTCCAATTAGTAAATTTACTAATTGTGAACTTCAGGTTGCATGCATTTCTAAACTTTTTTAATTTTTTTTTTGTGTAACATGATGTTAATTAGTTAGTGAAACAAAAGATACATTGGTTTCAGAGATTTCATTTAATTTTGACCTATAAAATAAAAATGTATCTGCCAAATAATATGTAATGTATAATTATATTTATATATTTGTAACATAATCTTAGTTACAATTACTTTTAATGCTGTCAAATAAATACTTTTTTTTTAAGAGCAAACAATCACCCAAATATTTTTTTCACTATTAATTTTTTATTTATTTTGGGTGAAAACTATTTTTTTTTTTTTTTTCACATCACATGCAATATAGGTAGTACTATATATATTCATATGACCTTTGTTATACAACCAAACATAAGGTCATCAAACATGCCTGCATGTAAGAGAGAGAGAGAGAGAGAGAGAGAGAGTACCACTTAATAACACAAGGTCTTTCTCTGTGAGCCCCTTGTTAAAAAACTTAACCTTCAGTTGTTGAATCGAGTCACTGACATCCGGCATGTCGTTTGCCAATGAAATATTAGAAACCCCACCATCTCTTCGGCCCGTTGGGACTTCATACGACGGTCCATTTGCCTAATTTAGGAACAACATTCTCAAGTGAAATGACGGCGTTGCCATCGAGTCATAAATTTATAGGGAAATCCTGGAAGGAAGAGGTTAAAGAAGGGAGAAATGTACCAAAGCTATAGCGTCTCGAGCTGCCAAGGCTACAATATCCGCACAAGAAACGACGCCGTTGCAGACAGCCTCTAGCTGTGCTTTGGCTTTCTCTATCACTTCAAAGCCTCCGACGCCTTGATGGCCAAACGCATGTCGCTCCGCATTTGGAGTACCATCGTCAACCAGAATTGAGCCATCACAGCCCTGGTTTTGTCGTTAAGAACCGCATATTAATTTAATCAGCTCGACAACATAATGCACTAATGATAGCCGTCCAATAACACCACCAAAATATTTACCAAATATTATAAAATATATATATATATATATATAATTTATCATCATTAGTGATGGACCACAAGTTGCTAAATTGTTTTTTAAGTGATTATCATCAAAAGCTCACTTTGCTGTAGTAAAGTTTTGATATTAAAAATTAAACAAAATTAAATATTCCTAACTAATATTTGCGATATAAGCTTCTGTGATCCCACTGCTGATGATGATCAGTTGTGATACACAGCAAAACTCAAAATTATACCACTAATATTAACCACCGGTTGTGTGCATGATATAAGACGTCAAGAGCAATATGAAATATTAAATATGTTTGTCCTGTCTAAGGCTATTTCTTTTACAATAGCCCAATCATAAATTTAATGTTTTCTCTGATAACGATTAAAAAATTTGAATCTCCTGTAAATTAAAAAAAAAAANAAAAAAAAAAAAAAAAAAAAAAAAAGAAGATATCACTTGTGAAATTCTTCAAATTCATAAATTATACGATATGTCCTTCGACTCAAATGACAATTTTGAATTTGATCAGATCCGTAGGTAAAAAATCACTCTTTTTCAATTTTATATATGTACAAAAAAAAAGGATAAAGAAAGTAGAGGAAAAAAGAAGACATGATTAGCGAGTCTAATAAAAAGGGTCCAAATGATTAACTGTAGAAATTTAGGAGATTAACATACAAAACAAGACTCCTAATTGACATGTTTACAATTAAATTAACTGTAAATGTGGTATATGAGAGAGAGACAGAGAGAGCCAAACCTCAACAAAGCAGTCATGGAAATGGAGCCTAAGCAAGACAGCAGCAATATTGGCGTCGGAAAGAACGGCATCACTAACAACGTTGCGGACAATGGACTCGGCTTGAGGACATGTTTCATCATAGAAACTAAGTTTGAGTTGACCCTCCGAATTCGAGATCCCATTAATCAGAATGTAGAAGATGAAGGCCAAAACCAGTGCCATAAAAATTTGCAGCTAAAAGTAAAGATTTATGTAAAAAAAAAATTAAAATGATGTGAATAGGAGGAAAAGAAGGTCTAGGAACGAGTGAAAATTCATGTGGAACTTATAATGGAAACAGAGCATGCTTAATTGGTTTAATAAGCAACTGACAGCTTTTTAGGATAAGACTGCAACGTGTATGTGCAAAATGCATGAAGTTTGTCATGCTTCTCTTATTCAGTTGGGTGAGTTTTTCTCACTGTTATTATTATGTTTGTTTTAAAGAAACGAGAAGATAAACTTAGAAAATGACAAATTTTTAATTTAAATATTATAGAAGAATCTTTCATTTAAATACTATGGAAAAATGCATATATGTAATCTCAAATTTTGTTGTTCCTTAATTTTTTTATTTTTTTTAAAAGAAAACATTCTAAATACATTAACAATAAAACATATTCTCTTAAATATAAAAGCAGATTGAGCATCAACTATAATTTTTATTGTTAACTTCTTAATTTTTTGGAACTCTAATTTGAAGACTGGTGTTATATATTATTTTATTTATATACAAAATTTTCTAAATCTCGATTTATATTCATTGAAAATTGGTTCAATTTTTTTTTTTTTGACTTATTTATTTATTCTTTTTTTTCTTTCTTTCTTTTAGTCATTACATTTTAATTTTTACATTACAAGTTTATTAAGTCATATTGATTCAAAATAATGCATCAGTTTCTATTTAGTAGAGAGTATTCAATTATATCTTTTTTATTTTATGAAAATAAATTTGCTAATAAACACAAAAGGGACCTGCACAGAGGTACAAAGTATTGTCTTTTCCTACCATTTCAGACACTAAAATGTCTTTAATGGTAGCAGGAAGAGAGGGTAAATCAGAGTCTAAAAACACAAAACTACAGTTAGAGGCAAGAGTATTTTTAGCAAGCTAATCAGTAAAGCAATTTGAAGATCTAGTATTCCAATTTAAGCACCAATCAAACACAGCTAAATATGCTGACTATTCAAAATAAGATCTCTGGATAACCAGGCACTTGGGTTCTTGGAAGAGTTTATTTCCTCAACAACAAGTAAGGCATCAGAGGAAAATGTAGTTTTCCCCCATCCCTTATCAACTGCCTGGGAAATAGCCTAATCAATTGCCATTAGTTCTGCCACAAAAGCAGAAGGAGAGTATACCAGCTTTGATTCTGCAAACACGAGTAATCTAAAATCATCACATGCAATACAAGCTAAGGCTAAAGTTCCCTTAGAAAATGCAGCATCCACATTTACTTTTTTATTTCCTATGGGGGGGAAAGGACTAGATTTCCAAACTATAAGGGGAAAAGACAAGTGAAAAGAGGAACTTGAAGTAAGTCTCATCGAAAAATCAAAAAATGCCATGTTCAAGGAACACACAACAATTTTCAAAGGCCTTGCCCTTACAAAAATACACTCATTACGAAAATTTCAAATACAATACAGAAAGCAAACAAATAAGGTTGTGAAGTCTTCCTTTTTGCTAATATGTAGGCCAAGCTCAGGAGGGATTTAGGCCCATCTCCAAGAGAGTCAACATATTGTGGCAGGGTCAATTATCAATCTTTCCTCCCCAATCACTGATAAAAACCAATCCCCAAGCCCATTACACTCTTTGAACAAATATAAAAAGGTCTGCACAATACCGTTACATATCACACAACTCAAGTTAGGTATTGCAACACACGTATCCAACTTATTTCTGGCAGGTAAAACATCGACAATAATTAGCCACATGAATACTTTGAGTTGTTCATGGAGTTTTGCTTTTCACATAGCACTCAAAATATTAGGCAATTACTTCTCTTCTCCACAATTAACTTTAAAGCAATTACTAACCAAGAACACTCCATTATCATTACCACACTAACATAACCAATCCTCCTTATAACTCATTCACCCTTGCATGGAAAGTATTGCATTGGCAGATTCTTTCTCACAAATTTTTTTTATTAAGTTCACGTTCCACCCATAGCCATCATAACCATAAAGATCAACAACTCTCTCCCAACGCCCTCCATTGAATATTTTCCTAAGCATTGGAACTTTCCCAAAGAGGTTTGGTATCTAAAAGTTATTCCAAATTCGAATATAAACTCCATTACCAATACGGAAACATGCCCACTGCCTTAGGAATCTTCTAGAGCTAAGGATGCCTTTCCACACCGATGAATCCCCCAGCTTTTGTTTGCAGGAAAATAAGGTTTGGTTCCTTAAATTCTTGGCTCTTAATATCCCCATCCAAAGATTCCTAAAGTAATATTCTAGCCAAGCTTGGACAAGAATGCATAGTTAAAATTCTTAAAGGCTCATATACATAAACCACTTGAATTTTTTGGTTTGTATATGTCTCTCCAAGCTTTTAGGGCTAGAAACCTATTAAAGTTAATGCCCGCCCCCACTAGAACTTCTAAATCAAAGCATCAAGCTTCTCACACAACCTAGAAGGTATCCGAAAAGTGGACATAGAATATGTAGGTATGTCTTGGACAAGGGACTTAATAAGGGTAAGTTTACCTGCCTTAGACAACAAACATTTGCTCAAACCTTCAAGTCTTCTGATTCTCTACTTATGCCCCTTGAAATCTTTTGATTTATTTCTAGAAAGAATAAGGTTTTTCCCAAGATATATCGAGTCTTTAGCCATATCTTTGAAACCCAAAAAGATCTTTATCATTATCCGCTCCTTGGCATCAGTATGCTTCGAGAAAAAAATGCTTGACTTTTCTAAGTTTACCTCTTGGCTAGATATGCCACAATAGTTATCAAAGTAATGTTTGAGAACTTGAGCTTCACGTTGATTAGCTATGCACATAACTAGCAAGTTGTTGGTGTACAAAAAGTGAGAGATCGCAGGGGCATTTTTGCTAACTTTTATTCCATGTAAAGTTCCCATTTCCTCTTAAGCCTTCAAAATCCTAGTAAAGAATTCCAAGCAAAGTATAAATAAGTAAAGAGATAGCGGATCTCCCTGTTTCCTCTGCTAGAAGTACAAGTTTCAAAAAATTTCTCATTGATAAGAACTGAATATTCCAAAATGGACACACAACTGTATTAGGTGTCTAACATCATCCAAAAAACCCTAGGCTTCTAGTGCTTTATTTAGAAAATTCTATTCCATTCGGTTATAGGTCTTATTGAGATCCACCTTAACCACTATAAGACCATTTTTTCCTTGGTTCTTCTTAACCTTGTGGATAACTTCATGTGCTATGACCGTGTTCTTTACAATCTAGTGCCTTTCAATAAAAGCCCTTTGGTTGGGAGAGACTATCTTCCCTAGAAATGTTTCTTTGTTAAAATTTTTGACACTACATTTTACACAAAGTTGCACAGACTAATTGGTTTGAAGTGATTGTAATTGGAAGGTTGTTTTGTCTTCGGGACCAAGATAAGGAACATTCTGCTAATCCTTTGGGGCACATGCTGAAATCTAAACATTCTTGAGTAAATCTGATAAACTATCCTTAACTATGCTCTAGTAACTACGAAAGAAAATTCTTGGGAACCCATCTGGTCCTAGACTCTTCAGAGGATGTAACTTCTTGATACACTCATGTACTTCCTATGCTGTAAGAAGACTGACTAACATTCTATTTTCCTCAGCAGTTACCACTTTTGAACCCAATTGCTCCAATTCATACTTAATCGATGAGTGACAAGATTGGTACAATTCTCTAAATTGGTGTGTAAAATATTCATTGATTCCTTTTAAATCACGTATCCATTTTGATCCATCTTGGATAGTATGGATTGTGTTTTGTCTTCATCTCATTGTTAAACTGGTACGAAAAAATTTTGAATTATGATCCCTTTCCTTCAAACATACATCTCTAGATTTTTGCCTCAAGATCAACTCCTATCTAGCCTGATGTATCCGGAGTTCCTCTTTGATTTGATTATCATAAGAGATCCCTCTATTTAAGCTTGATTTTCCCAGTTCCAACTCTTCTTTAGACAGTTTAATTTTTTGTCGGGAAAACCGAAATGCTTTCGGTTCCACTTTTTTAGAGCCTTTGAATGGTTGAAAAGACTGTTTCTCAGCTAGTGACTCTCCATCCCATCTCTCCAATCTACATTTCATGATTCCTTTACAACTTGGTGGCTAGATTGATCAGATGCCCAAGCCTCAAAAAACCTGGAAAGCCTATGCATTTTTGGGATTGCCTACACCATACTCAGAAGAATAAGGCAGACTTCTGACATAGATGCTCAACATTAGCCTGTGGGAATACTCCTAACCAGAGTTTATTAGCAATAACACGATCTAACCTCTGTATTATCAATGCAAGTCCTTCTTGACCATTAGACCAAGTAAAACACTTCCCAACAAACCTAGGGTCCACCCCTCCTACTGAGTTCATGAAAGGTTTTAAGAATAATCATTTTTTTTCCATACAGGGTAATATTTCTGTTTCTCAGTAGTGTCTAGAACCTCATTAAGATCCTCTATCATAAACCAGAAGGCATGGATTCCTCCCATATAACTTTCCAGGTTCTCTCATAATAGGCTCTTCTCAGTTGTAAACGAAGTGATATACACTACCATCAAATTCCAAATCCTACTCGAATTGATTTCACCAACAGTACAATGAAAAAAATAAAACTATTAGATCTCTAAACCTGATTAATCGGGATGTTCTCTGCCCACAAAAGTACCAGACCTCCTGCACTTCTTATAGCCTCCACAGTTAAACAGCTTGGATATTTTAACTTCTTACAGATCTGCTCCATCTTTCTCCGGTTTAGTTTAGTTTCCATTAGAAGTATGCAATCTGGATTCGAGTTCTTGACCACCTTTTTTAGAACCTTAAGTGAATCTGGGTGGCCCAATCTCCTACAACTCTATGAAAGAATTTTCATGGCTGAGCGGGGGGGGGGGGGGGGGGG